>PVIJ01001325.1:0-98657 GCA_004024925.1 Scalopus aquaticus
GGGAGGGAAGGAGGTTGGATCAATAGATCTCCAGATTCTCCCACAAACTGTAGCTTAAAGCTTTGGTTAGAAAAGTTAAACAGAATTAATGACTCAGCACCATCTGTCCTGCCTTGTCTCTCATCCCCAGCCCCTTAAGATTTATTCTGCAACTGCATCCCAGGAACACTGAGCATCGACTGTCTCACATCTCTGACAACATTCTCTGTGCCCCTCCGAGGTTGATACCACCACGCAAGTATTGTCACCGAGGAATCTGATGCTGATTCTATACTTTCGGGGGGGCAGGTATCAACTGGCCTGTAAGAGCTGTTAACCCCAGAGGACCACGCTCTGCTGAAGAGGACAAGCAATGTGAGTCACGAACCCACACTGACCCGGGACGCCTTGGAACTGGGACTGCAAAGCCCCTCACTGCCTTCAGGTCCCACCCCTCCTTCCCTTCTTCCCACTCAACACCACGGCCCCGGCTGAAATCTCAGCAGCCCTTGGTGGTCACCTTGTATATAATAAAAATCTGGTGATGGTTACCAGAAGGACGAGGGGACGAGTGGAGGTGATGGGGGAGGGAGGCAGATGTATGGGCACTGGCGGATGGTGGAGGGAATTTAAAGAAATGTTTGTAAGATGGAAAAGAAAATCCTTTGTGAAAAGACTTTCTTGTGGTTCATTTCAGCTTTTTGAGTGCCAAGCAAGAGACCATTTAGTCCTTTCCATACATGCAGCAGAAACCTACTCAACACAACAAAGAATGAAATCCTGCGACTGGCAACACCATGGATGGACACTGATGGTATTACTCTAAGAGAAAAAAGTCAGGTGAAAGACAAATGCAAAAAAGATTTTGCTCATATGTGGATTATAAAGAAAGAAAACAAACGGATGAAACAAAACAAAAACTCAGACACAGCAAACAGATTGGTGGTTACCAGAGAGGACGTGGATGGTGGTTGGGTGAAGTGGATCAAAGGAGTTAAGTTTATATGGCCAGAGGTGGAAACCAGGTCTCAGTGGTGAACTCAAAGTATCAACTACAGATGTCAACTACATTATTATCCAATTAACATTGCCTCCGTAAAATTTATTTTAAAAACTCATTCAGCTCCTGTGGTATTACACAATTTGGCTTTTGGTGAACACTGTATTTCTAAACCTAAACTATAATTGCAAAATGCAAATGTCTTATCAAATTAAGAATACAGGGTTTTCTCAAGAAACAATCCAACTTACACTAGAAGAGTTTCAAGTCCTTTCAGATGGGAGGCAACCAGTATATTTATTCATTTGCTCATCTAATCTGGAAGTATTTATGGATGTAAGCATTGCTCTACCTTTTTCCTACAGCATGTTCTAGAATAGCACTGTTGACTCACTGTCATCTAATTATAACATCGATGAGAAAATAGTAATAGCAGCCATCACTGAACAAAACAGTTACTCTAGGACCTACTTTCATTAAGCCTTTGCTTAAAGTCACAATTTTGAAGAATCTTGACATTAAATGAGGACTGTATCATACCAAGTACTTGATCCCAAGTACTTAATACATTAATGTACTGCATCATACCAAGTACTTACTACATTACCTTCCATGTTTTAGGTTTTTAATAATTACGTCAGTAATGAAAATCGACTTATAAACTAATAATGATGTGATATTGCCTTTAAAGGTAAATTATCCAGATAGTCTTGAGTATACCCAACAGGAAGGCAGATTTTGAAACTAACAGTCCTTAATATAGAAAAGAGAATAACTGGCTAATGAAAGAATATATTAACTACCAATTTTTTTTTGAGGCATAGAATTTTAAGGAGTTAAGTGTTTGATCTTTGGAAACGAGGGTTATTATTTTGCGAAGCAGAGAAAGACACCAGAGAGACGTACAGAGAGTTATGAACCAGAGGCCACAGGTAGCAGAGTCAGCAAAGCCCCCCAGGTCCCTCCTGGGCCTCGTGTGCCTCTGCAACGTCTCCTTTTACTCTTAACAAAATTTAGATGCCATGAGACCAACAGATGGTAGCAAGAACAAGTCAAAAAATAACTCCCTGCTCTCACTTTTTCTTTATGGATTAGGAGGTGGCGTCTCAAGACATAATACAAATGAAATGTGAAAATGGCGCGGGAGACAGGGCTAATTATAAGCTGACAAAATTCATTTCTGGAAACCATACCCATCTGGAAATATTATAAGTCTAGTGAACAATTGGCAGAAGAAACGCTTTTATTCTTTATTGGTAGGCCTTATTTGGAAGTGATTTTCAGCACAAGGATTTTACCTACAACCTGACTAGGGGTGCACTGTCCGTTTATATGCATCACTACTTCTCCATGTTTCTGAACGTTGGTGTTTTTGGCATTCACTAAGCCCTGCATCTGGGCTTTGGCTACTCTTGTCTTCCTCCCCTCTGTCCCTCATTTTTATCCATTTGCTGGCTTTTACAAACATGTTCAAAATGACTAGTAAAATGACACCATCACTCAAAGCTCCTTGGAACTTCAGTCATGCGAGTCAAAATCTCGGGAATCATCTGATTCTTCATTCTCTCTTACATTCCGTATTCAGTTCATTAGCAAGTCAAGGCATGCGTAGCCCCTAAATATATCTCACATCTGTCCACTTCTCTCCACCCACAGTGCCAAAGTCTAAATTCGAACTGTGTCTTTGATCCTCTGCTCCTCTAACGGCCTCCTACTTTCACTTATGTTTGACACAGGATAATCAGAATGATCTTAAAAGTTATGAACCAGACCATATCACCACCCTAGGTGAACCCCAATGTTTGCTTCCCATTCTATTCCAACATCTATGTTCCTTTTCATGACCGCTTCAAGATATGGTGACTTTGTGTGTGTTTAACGCTCTTTCTCCTCTATCTGTGTGTCAGCTACATGTGCATCATTTTATTGTTTATAGCCCATAAAATCCCAGAGGCAAGAGTCCCTGCCTGTTTCTGTCACTATTTTCTAAGGGTTGAGCAGAGTATCAAAAAGCCTGAATACAGAAAGAGTGGGCATGGGACAAACGAATGAGTGGGCAAGGAATGGCTGTTTAGCAGTGAATGAAACAGACATTTGAAACTTTCCCACACTCTTGACTCCATTCTCCGTAGAGAACTGAAATGTGTACCAAAGAAACAACTAGGAGTTATCTCAGAGCGTGTTACAGAAAACCAGATTAAAGAATGAGGAAAGTTAAGAGGTAACAGCATAGGGCCTCCCTGGTGGTGCAGCGGTTAAGCGCTGCGCTGTGGAGCTGTCGGCAGCGGCGATGCGAGTTCGACGTCCGGCCGGGGAGATTCCCACATGGTGCGGCAGACCTCTCTTGCCTCGCCCGCTGCTCCCCTCAGCAGTGTGTTTCCATTGATTTGCCTGTTCTGCTCCCCACTCTGTCTCTGGTGAACCCTCTCGCCGCTCCACACCTCTGGCCTGTACCCCAGCTTGTATGCATAAATAAATAAATCTTTAAAAAAAGAAGAGATAACAGCATAGATTCAGAATTTTCTATCTTAGTGTACTAGGAGTTGGAGGAGAAAATAAGAATTTTAAAAAGAGGACTGACTGTGGAAATAAATAATGGCAAGAAAATCTCAGAGCTGAAGACAATCGACTTCACACTGAGAGACTCACCAACAGTCGCACACGCAGGGTGATGGTAAAAAGACATCAGGACACACAGGAACATTCCAGGAACCTGATGATAAAGAGAAAAGTCTTAAGGACCTTAAAAGAGGAAGAACAAGCCAATAAAATTAAAAGCAGGTCTACCCCTCCCCCACCAAATCATCCTGTCAGCATCAGATTTCTCAGCGACAATACTGATTTCTATGAAATAGTAGAATAATAGCTTCAAAATTCTAATGGAAAATGCTTTGAATCTGAATGAGTATATTCAACCAAATTAACATGCCTGTGTAAGTTGAAAACAAAATCACTTATAGGAGGACTATAAGAGAACCAAATGAGAAATCAGAAGGAGAAAATAGCACACAAACATAAACAAAAGCAAAAACTAGCAGGCGACCACACATAGGAGACATTCTACAGGGGTGGGGGAGGAAGAAAGACCAAAATAGGGGAGAAAACTGCACAAGGGACTGTGGTGATGGTTCACACGTGAATTGGTGGTGGGAAACTTACGGGGGATACACAATAATGTAAAGCCTATAAATTAAATTTTAAAAAGCAAAAATAAATATTTAATTAATTAAAAAAAGCAAACAAGTGTTGGTTCAGTTTCACCCCACAAAAGCTTCTCGGAAGCACATTGCTTGATCAGGCAGTTCAGTAAATGGAAGAAAAATTCCAGGACAGAGAAACTAGATCTAAAAAACTCAGTGATGAAAGCTAACAGAGTAAGATTTCCTCTGCTAACTGCTGATGCAGAGAAAAACAAACAAACCAAAGCCCTAGATGGTTTTAATAGGAAACGGGGAGGGGATTTCTTGCCTTGCTTATTTAATGAATTTAGTGGGCATTTGATAACAGAAACTGTATTGTTTAAAATATTTAACAATGTAAGTTAAGATGTTCTCAATATGCCAGCAGTGTGTGATCTTTTATGAGATTATAAAGTATTTATTATAAAAGTATATGTATAAAACATATTTCAAGTCAGTATTACCAAAGGGAAGAGGGTAGATGAAGTGGATAAAAGCAAAAAGGCTGTGTTGTCAGATCACATGAAGACAAAGGACCTGGCCCTCCAATGGCCCTGGATAATTATCAGATGAAATAATGCAAAGGTATGAGGAATGAAATTGCATTTTTCCACCTCTATTTTCTTTATATCTCCACGGGCAGGGAGGATGAGAATTACCTGGCACTTTAAACTGAGCAGGACCAAATGAATAAAACCACACTGACTTTTATTAAAATCACATTGAAAAAAATGAATACAAGAGAAAGAATAAGTAAAGCCCCAAAGAAGTTCCTATCAAAGGTGCTCAGCCTGCTTGCTGTGGCTCTCTCAGTCACGGTGCTGAAGTCTATTCTGCAGAACATTCCATCATTGTGTTTCACAAATCATCCACTCTAGTTTTTTTGTAAGGATTTCTTTTTTTTTTAAGATAAGGGAAAGAACACAAAACAGAATCAGCTTAAAGAAATTAGAATTTGCAAAACTCTGGAGGCCAGAAACTGAAGGAGGATTTAGTTTTTTTTCTATTAACTGTCAGACTTATCATTCTGATAGGAAGTGATGAAACAGAATCTCTTTCTTTGAAATGTAAATGATGATAAGAGCTTTAAAGTGGATAGCAAATCGCTATTATGTTTCAATATGGAGAGACAAATTTGCTTTGGACTTTGGTACGGGCTTTATTGAGGGAAAATACACCCGCAGGGGCCAGTGTGTGCACGTGATGCTATTTTGGGGTACATCCTGCTTGTTCCCCAAACATCTCCAGTGCTGTGCCTCTCCTTCTGAACAGATTCCAGGGCGCCCATTCACTTTCGGATCTAACTTTGTTCTTTGGTATGCTTTTCCTCAAACGACCTACTATGTGAAGCACTCTTTGCAGCTGGGCTGAGACATGTAAGGAAGGACAAATGTCTTTCACCCAAACTTAAAAAGAAAACCAACCTAGCAAATAAAAATGTTAGTGAGGGCTCACTGAACACCACCCTGTGCTGCTTCCTTAGAGAACTGTCCCTTCATACAGAGAAAGACAGAGCCATTTCCCAGACGGACCAGGAACCTTTTCATCAGAGGTTTTAGTCTGAAACTCATCAGTGCGTATTGACCGTCTTGTCAATGATAAAGGAATCTCAACCTATGAGCCACACGGAATCTTTTATAAGAAACTCAAACACGAGGTGGAAGAGTGGAAGACTAAAATCACCAAAGAGGTTTCTAAGAATAGATACCTGTGCCTATCTTTTTAACCAGGAAGAAAGCAAATTAGTCAGTAACCCAAATCCCAGCATTTGTTTATTTCTCTGATATGTGAGTCAGAAGCTGAGGCCGCTGTGAAGAGCCCCCCATCACCCGCCCTGCCTGCAGTGCTCCAGTCTGTTTTCTCCCACTATGCAAACTTTCTGCCCCCTCCCCAAATCCCAGCATTGGTAACTGAGGTCTCTGTGCCTCACTACACAGAGGATCCGTCCCAGATAGGTAAGTAGCCTGGACAAGACAACAGAAAAGATACTCTCTGGGTTTCTAGAATCACCCATTTCAGGTCTGACTTCTGTGTCAAATATGCTTTATTAAAGGATTTCTAGACAGTAGCCTCATGGAGGGAACACTTGCATGAATGGAACCCAAGATGGGACACATCATCTGCAGAACCATTTACGGGGGCAGTGTTGTTCTTGCAAAGACTGGCCTGAAAATCATGGTCCATGGTCGGTTTCACCAACCAAAAAGTGTGCTTCCGATCTAAGGAGGGGAATTGCCCACATCAAATAATATCTGGTCCATTTCAATAAACTTATTTCTGATCTTTAACATCCTTCAATACACTTTTAAAATCTCCTAGTATCCCTTTATTTCAGGGACAAACAACACAAAAGCAAACACCAGCACACACACAACAGGCAGACACTGCCTTCATTTGGGTCTTGTCCTTGTAACATGATACTGATTATATTCCCCGAAAAAGAGGGAGACGGGCGATGCAGAAATGCTGGTCTAACATTATTTGACAGTTGGCACGTTTTCGGTAGCATTTTCAAAAGAATTAGTAAGAAAATGTATCATCAGCCCAGAGAAGAGGAAGCGAACATGTTTCTAAGGTCCCCTCCACAACACATCAATCAAATTAGGACATTTTAAGACAAATTGCATCACCAAACTGATCAAAGTAACAAAGTCATGGTTATTCTAACAGACAGCGACATTTTTTTGATAGCATTCACTAATCACTGGTAATGATATTTCTAGGTAGGAAGAGATTACCTTAGAGTTATTTCAGATGATTGTAAGGTTAAATTGTCGGAATGACAAGTCAAAGCAAGCTTTCCTATACTAAGTAGTAAAGCATCCTCTAACTATTTGGTATTATGTAAAATGTGATGTTCACACAGGAGATAAAACTGAATCAATAGAGATTGCAGAAATAGATCCAAAAGCGTATGTACTTCTAAGTGACACAGATAGCATTAACATGATTTATGGAGTGATAGTGCTGGCATTATTGGCTATCCATATGGAAAAAATATTAGACTTACATCTTGCCCCATTTATAAAAGTGAGTTGTGAATAGATTGATAAATACAAATAAAAACTGTGACACGTGTTTTGAGGAGCGTTTTTTAAAAGATAGAACATTCAAAAGCCACACGGGTAAGACAGACATTCATCCACTTGACAGAGATTTATTCAACATCTGTTCTATGACTGGCCCTATCACGATGCTAGCATTTCTCAAGTTAGGCAGAGACAGCCCAGCTTTTCATGGACTGCACGTCCTAGGGAGGGGTGATGGCCATGCAAATGCATGCCGTTGGATGTGCAGCTAATGCTCCTGGCTGAAAGGTGACAACTCTTGGCTGTGTTACGTGACAAGCTACTTGCCACAGTGTGGTCAGAGAAGCCTCTCATTGGAAAACGGAGACCTAAACGATAAGGAAACCAGTGAAGAGATACAGAAAAGGGGACTCCAGAAAGAGCAACCACAAGCCGAAGGTACGTTAAGGAATGGAACGTTATCTAGTGACCCTCTGAAATCTGTGTAATGTTATATTGGGTTGTTGGAAAAGTCATGACTTTTTTTTTTTTTTTCGAAAAACATAGGGAAAAAAGCGTCAACATTTCTGACTACCCACTAGCTCAATGTTAGGTGAATTAAAGAAAAAAGGAAGCCATCCAGCGCAAGAAGCAGGAATATAGAGGAGAGGAGGAGTTGGACAGGAGCAGGAAGAGTGAGCCAAGAGGCATATCATGCAGACTAAAGTCAGTCTGGAAATGCGCTTGAATTTTCCTTTAGTGCAGTACAAAGACCCCCAAGGGTTTTAAGTCCAAAATAATATGATTTCAATTGTGCAGTTAAATTTAATTTGCATGTAGATTACAATACTATTTTGTACCCTAGGTTTGCAGGATGGATACAATGGGACCAGGACAGATATAGGGGAGTGAGCTTTGTTGGATAAAACATGAACTTAGGTTAAGAAGAAGGAGTGTTGGGCTGGAAGGGTAACCACAAAGATGGAATAAAGCAGATAAACACAGAACGACTTTTAGAGTTTGGCTAACAGAATTGGCTAAGAGACTCAATGAAGGACATTAAGGACAATGAGGAAAGAATAAGTCAATGGGTTTGTGTTTCAACAACTGCATGAAACAGTACCTGCAAGATACTGAAATGGGAGGTGTGTGGCTCAGAGTACAAAATCCTCTGCAAATTTGTAGTCTGAGGAATAATCAGTCTCTAAGAGACAGTCCTGTCAGGTGGTTGTGCGAGCTGCTCTGGAACTCAAGGAGAAGGGGACGAGTAAAAACTCCCACTTGTGAAACATCTGCCTACGATGCAGTGTAAAGCCACAGGTATAAATGAGATCACTAAGGAAGAAAGCACTGATAAAGAGGACGCCTTTGGGTAATTGCCTGCATAAAAATCCAAGTAGCCAAGCATAATATGAAACATGACAAAGTTGAGAGCTGAAGGGTGAGGTAAAAAATATGTTTAACCTCATGAAGCCAGGGGTTAATATCTTTAATTTTCAAAGCACTTCTACAAATCCACAAAAAAAAAAAAAAATGAGGTAAACATGCCAATAGAAAACTACAGATCAAGGATATAAATGGGTATTTCATAGTAGCAGAAATTAAACTGGCCAATATATGCATGAGCAGATGGTCAACCTCAGTGGCCATGAGGGAGATACAAATTTGAACAACTGGTTATCAGTTTCCATTCATCAGATAGGAAAAGTCCCTCGTTGGTGAGGATTTGTGAAAACGATACTCATACAATTCTATTGGGAATATGAGTGTATACAGAATTTGGGGAAAGAAATAGGGTCTCATTTATAAATTAAATATACATTTAGTCTGACAGCAATTTTCAATTTTGATTATTTCAATTTTGATTATTTAAGTGCCTAAGACATGTTTATCAAGATGCTGATTATAATTTATTTTATGTTTGCCAAAGATGTTAAATGCTCATCACAGGGGAAAATATAATTTATTTATTCTAGGATGTGTTATGCAGTTATAAATTTTTTAAAAATATATTTGTAATCTTTCTTTAAAAAGGAACTCGGAATCTTTTTAGAATAAAACTTGTATGTGGATATGTGGATACACACACACAATTCTGTTGAAAAAGAATGTGACACCAAATAGTCAGGTTTATTTTCTTGTGAGGAATCTGGGATTGTGGTTAGGTAGTTCATTTTTCAATTGATCTTTGGTTTACTTGACAACCACTTATTACTTCTACAATATAATTAAACTAATGTTGTTTTCAAGAGATACAAATTTCATTTTCAGGGAAAAGGGACGAAATGCATTTTTACAGTTGTTTGATATTCGGAAATTCCTCAGGTCACTGTCTGTTTCTGTCACACATTGGTACTTAATTGTCTTGAGAAAGGAGAAAGGTTGGGAGTTAAGAAGGAGACAGGTCCTCCCTGGTAGTGCAAGGGGTTAAGTCTCATCCCTATGAAGCTACCTGCAGCCACTGCAGCAAGAGTTCTATTCCCTGGGCAGGGAGCTTCCCATATGGCCCAGCGGACCTCTCCTGTCTTGCCCGCTGTCCCCCTCAGCAGTCTATTTCAGTCAATCTGCCTGTTATGCTCCCTACTCTGTTTCTGGTGAATCCTCTCAACTCTCCGCACCTCTGACCTAAACCCCAGTTCTTCTACGCAATTTAAAAATAAAATCGAAGAGGTCTGCTGCACCATGTGGGAAGCTCCCAGGCCAGGGATCGAACTCATACTGCAATGGCTATGATATCTTCATAGTGCTGAAACTTAGCTCTGTCTCTGGTGAATTCTCTCACTGCCCCCCACCCCCACACACTTCTGGCCTATATCCCAGCTCTTGTATGCAAAAATAAATAAAATGAAATCTTAAGTATATAAATAAATAAAATAGAAGATATAATTATAACCAGGAGCCACATCCGCACACCTGCCTGGAAATGTGACTAGGCGGGGAGACGCCGCTGCTTTTCTCTACTGGGGGGATGAATCATTTGAAGTCGCCGAGCTTACTGCTGGTTTCCTGCTCTACTTTGTCTACTTTGTCCTTAAATGTACCCAGTGGAAAGGTCACGTGAAGGAAAAATGGGGACCACATATTGATCTGGAAATACAGAGGACCCAATCCAGAGGCAAAACTAAAAAAAATACAGTGAAACGAGTGGTCAGAGCAGAGTTCTAGCCTGGGTGTGTGGTGCTCCTCACCGTCACCTCCAGAAATGAAAGGCGCGAACTGAGGTCCAGGAGAGCTTCCCTCTCAATGAGGGAACCAGGTCACTGACCACGAGCCATGGGGGGCGGACAACACGGGCTCTATTCCCGTCATCCTGCCACGCATTTCTTCTAGAACATGAGATTTGCTCTAATGAGATTTTGCCAGGTAACTGCTGGGAGTTTGAATTCTGGCTTTGGCACCCCCTGCCTCTGTGACCCCAGGCAGTTGCTGAATTATTCCTTGACTGTGTTTTTGTCTACGGAGATGAGCAGAGAAGCAGAAGCTAATTCTGATGTGATATAATAATGCTAATAATAGTAATAATAACAGGGGAAAGGGCACAAAATGGAATAGAAAAGAACACAAGGGACCATGGAGATGGATCACGGGTGAATTGGTGGTGGGCTACCCAAGGGGAATGCAAAATGTAAAAGACATAAATAACAATAAAAATATATATTATATAAAAAATAGGAACAACAATAATAGTAATAGCAATAGCAGCAATAATATTAATAGCTAAAAAATATCTATGATGCTACTCTCTTTATCTGAGTACTTTATACTTATTAACCTTTCCATCCTCCAATGTGATGGTTTAAATATTTATTAGAAAAAAGCTATTATTTTCATTTTATAGATGACCATGTGTTCCCTTAACTAAGGAACATTTATAAAGTTACAGCTCACAGGTGGTAAAAGAACACCAACCTGAGTAGTAAGGTCTAGAATTATTCATTTCCAGCCACTTGTATTTTATTTCCAATACCTATAATGTGTCGAGGGGATGAGGGTCCAAGAGCAAAACAGCGCCAGTGAAGAAGAGGTGATATTCACTCGCAGTTTACATACACCCCAAAGGGCACTAGTAATTGCTTACTGAAGTACAGCTCCCCTTTATTCACTCTTTCTTATACATCTATTTTATCTCCACAACAAAACCACATCCTTCCTGACAGCACTAAGTTTTCCACAATATTACCCAATGTTGATGGGTAATCAAGCAATACTTATACTGTTTGTATGCTTCCTCTGATCACAGAGTAAATGACCAATACCTGGATCCTGGCCTGAACTTCCCATCACACAGTAAATCGAAGCATCGACACTGCCCCAAGCTCTCAGCAGCAGTCACGCCTCTCCAGTCTGCTAAGTGGACTGGCAAGCGTTTCAGATCACGTCAGCTTTCAGTGGGATAGATGTCATTTGTAAATTCCCACTGGCAATCTTGCCACATAATTTTCCATATTCCTGCAAATGTCTCTTTGCAGTGGGAGAGCTCAGCTCTTGGGCTGAATGTAGGAAAAGTATTCCTCTTGTTAGACTGAGTGTATAAGCACTGGACTTAAAAATCTCCACCCTGGCATGAATACAATCATAAGGGATCCAAGGTGAATGGTATTAAAATCTGGGAAAACAAAGGCAGATGGACAGTTTGCACCAAATGTTCTCCTGGGCACAGGAACAAAATAATATGCAAATAGTTGAAAGAAAGTGCAAGTCGGTACAAGATGTAATTTTACAAGCTGATGAAGACCCAGACAGGACGGGGTCCGCTGCACTGGGGTTTCAAGGTGCTGTCTGGGGCCACCAAATCATTTTTCTTGGCTTGCTTTTAAAAGCCATGTCCATTTGGTACAGCTATTCAACCTCTGCAAGTCCTTGCTTCTCAGAGTTCAGATCTTTTATTTTCTGACGCAGTCAAGCAAGACTCCTACAGGTCAGAGTATTGTAGTCAGCTGCTTGCTGGAGTGTCACTCTTCTCAATGCAGCTCCGCAGGCAAGTGCTGACAGGCCGACTCCCACGTGGAGGGAAACTTTAGGGCAAGCGTTTCTGGGGAAGACACTAAACCTGCCCGCCAAGGAGCAGATGCCTTCCTCGAACACACTCGGATGCCTCACTGTATGCCATGTGGGGACTGGTATGTGCGTGGGTGGGAATGATGAAACATTATCATGTGATGAAGGGTCCACTTTAAAAATAATTACAGTCTCCAGGGGTGCAGGGGGGACCCATAGTCTTTCAGAAGACTCCTGTGCCTTTCATGCCCCTGTCCATTTCTGGCCACTGCCTGGGATATTTATGCTCATTCACTTGTATCTTTGGTCTCAGCTCTATACCAGAATTATGCGAAGAACTAGGACAATAAGAAAAGCAGTGCCCCAACATGCCTAGACCTGATAGTTCAATGGCAATAAAACAGTCAGTGAAATCAATAGATAAATGAGATAATTTCTAATGGTGGGATTTAATAGCAAGAAAAAACAATGATTTGAACTAAATTAATTAGAGTGGCTGAGGTTATTAAGAGTGGGTGGTTGGGAAAGGCTCCTCTGAGATGGTAACTTGGAAGCTGAGGTCGGGAGGTCAAGAAGAAGCCATGTACATTGTCTTCTGCATGGAGCAGAGGAGCCCGGGCAGAACAGCCATTGTAAATATCCCAGTTAAGAACACAGCTTGCCAAACTGGACAATTCAGGGAAAAAAGAGGCTCAAGAGTGTCAAAGTGACTGAGGAAGGAAGACTGGGAACTCGCAGAAACAAGCAGGGTGAAGTCATATGGGCTCTAAGACATTTATTTTTTACTGTACTCTAAGGCACAATACCTCAGAAATCTTTAAAATAAATTAATTTTTAAAATAATTTTTTTGTTTGCTTATATCATTGTAGGCCCCATAGTTCTCCTGCTGCCGTATCACCGGTGAACCATCACCATATTTTTTTTTGTGCTATTCCCTCCCATTTTGGCCCTGCTCAAGCCCCCTTTTTTGCTGTATGCCTCAGTTCTATGGTCAGCTTGCTAGCTTTGACTTTTTCTTGACCTTCTGTTTTTTCTATATTTCACATATAAGTGAGATCATCTAGTATTCATCTTTTTTTCTTCTAATTTTGGCTAGCATAATCGCTTCCAGCTCTATCTGTTTGCCGCAAGTGGCATGAGTTTGTCTTTTTTCGATGGTTGCATAATATTCCACTGTATAAATATACCACACTTTTTGATCCATTCTTCTATTTGGGGTCATTTGGATTGTTTCCCTATCTTGGCTATTGTAAATAGTGCTGCAGTAAACATAGGAGTGCAGGTTTCCTTTCAAATTAGTGTCTTTGTGTCTTTTGGGTAGAGTCCCAGGAGTGGAATGGCTGGATCATATGGGAGATCAATTTTTAGTGTTCTGAGGAACCTCCACACAGCTTTGCATAGTGGCTGGACCAATTTACATTCCCATCAGCAGTGTCAGTGGGTTCCATTATTTCCACATCTTCTCCAGCATTACTTGTTTTGATTTTTTAATTTTTTTTTAGTGTGGGCCACTGTTACTGGAGTGAGGTGTTGTCTCATTGTAGTTTTGATTTGCATTTCCCTGACAACTGGTGATGTTGAAGATTTTTTCATATGCCTATTGGCCATTTGTCTTTCTTCTTTGGAGAAGTGTCTTTTTAGTTCGTTTGCCCATTTTTTTGACTGGGTTGTTACTTTGTTTTTGTTGTATTGTATAAGTTCTTTGTAGAGCTTTGGCATCAGTCCCTTGTCTGATGTTGTGCCAGCTTTTTCTCCCATTCAGTAGGGTGTCGCTTTGTTTTGGCTACTGTCTCTTTTGCTGTACAGAAGCTTTTTAGTTTGATGTGGTCCCAGCTATTTACTATATCCTTTGTTTTCCCTCCTTCTAGAGTAGAGTCCTGAAAGACATTTCTGAGGTTATGTCATGAAGCATTTTGCCCGTTTTCTTCCATCTATTTTATGGTGTCAACTTCGATGATAATATGACACGTATACTTTGAGAAGATCATTTTTATCTGATAGGTGTGGTATAGAGGCCAGGAGGCAGGGATAATAAATGTAAGGTATCATTTTAGGTGTGAGATCATGGTTTGAAATGAAGACAAGAATATGGAAGGCTTGTGAAAAACACTAAACCCACTATGACTCAACCTGATTGCACAAAATACACGAACAGCAGGACAGTCTTTCAAGTATACACAGAATATTCATCAAATAGAGACTTTGAATTACAAAATACAAATGATTAAAATCTTACAGAATACAGTCTCTGACAGCGAGAGAATTATACTACAAACCAGTGACAGTAAAGTCTCTTGAAAAAGCCCTTCCATTGAAACATTGAGCCTCCCTATTCAAGGAACTCCTGGATCCAAGAGGAAATGACGAAGACATCAGAAAAATCTTTAAAACTAAATGATGACATGCACTTTTTAAAGACTTGTGAGATGCACTTAAAGTAGTATTTATAGGGACTTTATAGGGTTAAGTGCCAATATGAGAAAAGAAAAATTAGCTATGTACTTTTCACTGATTCTGCCTGGCAGAGAAATTTACTTGGAAGCAAGAACTAGATCAGATACTTGGGAGTGATGCTTCCTAGTCTGTGAATCTAACTCTGTGAGGATTTCTGTGCCTCGGTTGGGGTCTGCCTTTGTTCAGCCTTCAGAACAAAAGTTACGGGACTCCTCGGCTGGGACCAGGTCCTCCGCCAGCTACCGAGCCTGTGATGGCGGGAAGAGCATTGAACAGCCTTATTGCAGTGACTTTAGAGAGTGGACTCAGTGGCACCTCCACCAACACTTCATGGTGCCCCAAAATATGTCCCTGAACACCAAGTCTCCACACCCACCGGCTCCCTCTCGCCCAGAGAGTTGTCACTGTTCTGGGATTCTACTTGCACTACTTTCCCCTCCTATTCGGATGGAACCCCTAAATGCAGTCCAATGGCTGGAGCTAGACCTGCCCCTAGATCTGGCCACCCCTTCCTTAAAGCTAAGGAAGTGAGGGCATATCAGAAAGGGCACAGGAAGGTGAGGCAGCAACTACGCTTCAGCTCCTCTCCCAGGTTTATAAACTTACTCTGCCCCCCACCCCCGTGCAGCTTTGTCAACACCTGCGGGGAGCCTTGCAATGTCCACACGGGTGCGCCTGGATGCCACGGGAGGAATCCTGCCATCGACCAGCTCTTCCTTTCCCACAGCCAGAGGAAGCTGGACCCCTCAAACTTTGATTCATCTCCTTTTTCTCCTTGCCCCTCTTGTCCGAAAAGGACGGTCTCAATCGCTCAAGGCCTTCCAACTACTTCTGCCCAGGCCAGGGCCCCCTGCAAGGTCCGAGACCGGCAGATGCGGGTCTCCAAAGCTTCAAAAGCCTCCCGCTTTGCGGCTGGCCCGAGCTCACACCTCCAGACCCAGCCTTCCTCTCGCTGAAGTAGCTCCGGGCTGTGCGGGTCTCTGGTCTCTGCTGGAACCTGACGTGAAAGTGTCCACTTGCCCTGCGGCCACCGTGAACGCAGTTAAAATTTAATCCCATCCTTCTCACTGGACTGCAATCCTCCCTCCATGGCGAAACCCATTTCTATGAAAAATTCCAAGAACTATCTAAGCCCTCTGCTTGGTACCCTGCACACCTTTAAGCGTCAAACACATAATCCCCAAGCCACTTTGGTAAGATGTGCTGCAGCGGCCTGGTCAGAGCTGAAGATTTTCCTTATTAAAAAATGCTGATTGCGGGGCCTCCCTGGTGGTGCAGCGGTGGTGCGCTGTGGAGCTGCTGGCAGCGAGTTCGATACCCAGCTGGGGAGAATCCCACATGGCGCGGCAGACCTCTCCTGCCTCGCCCGCTGCTCCCCTCAGCAGTGTATTTCTGATCTGCCTTTTCTGCTCCCTGCTCTACCTCTGGTGAACCCTCTCGCCGCCCCACCCCTCTGGCCTGTACCCCAGCTTGTATGTATAAATAAATAAATGTTAAAAAAAAATGCTGATTGCTTTTCTTTTCAGTGTAAAATGTGCCCTTCAATACAAATCTGGCAATTTGAATAGAATTAAAATGCATCCATTCCCTTACAGGAATCCAGTGACGCGCAAAACTGGTGTCAATGGGCAAACAGACCCTCAAAAACCCTTCCAACACCAAGAGGAGGTAAATGCCTGTAAACATTTGGTAGTGATGAGGGCCAAGAAAACTTTCAGAAATAGCTTCTACTTCCATGAGCCATGGGTGATCTTTGACACATCAAAAATAGCTGGTAATAGGGTAGGAACAATCCTGATGGGAGAGCAGCACTGTGTCGCTTGAAAGTGCTGTGTCACATGAGAACCTCTCTCTGCGACTCGGCTTCGATACAATGCTCCGGAGTGTGGCGTCCATCGCTGTGGGCACGCAGCGCCTGTGTGTGGCCGCACGGTTGTGATGGTGACTTGATGTGTCTGTGACCTGTGGGCCTCACAGCCCTACTTCTCCTTCCCCTCAAAGGCAGAGGGGCCCAGTGGCCTGTGGTACGGAACTATTGTTGCTTTGGCCATGGAAATGATGTAGTGACCTAAATCTGGGGAGGTGTGAACCTGTACCACTAAATCATCCATCTCTTTGGAAAGATCAACAGAATAATCGGGTCTAATGCAACATAACATTCATATGACTGTCTATCAGATTAATTTGACAATTTTACTTAGTAATAATCCTCAATTATATGAACGCTGGACATTCACTTCTTCAATGAAGATATTATTTTCATCAAAGTACCAATTCTCTACTAAATCTTGTCAAAAGAGTCACAGATATGCCTGAATCATCTGGGAAATATCTTGCAGGACTAGATGACAATCCCAGAAGCTGTCCTGGGAATCAAAAGGAAGCCTCTGTTTGAGTTATAGGTCATTAACAAGCCACCCACCTCAGGGGCCTCCCCGGTGGCGCAGTGGTTGAGCGCTGCGCTGTGGAGCTGTCGGCAGCGGCGACGCGAGTTCGACGCCCGGCCGGGGAGAATCCCACATGGCGCAGCAGACCTCTCCTGCCTCGCCCGCTGCTCTCCTCAGCAGTGTATCTCTGATCTGCCTGTTCTGCTCCCCACTCTGTCTCTGGTGGGCCCTCTCGCCGCCCTGCGCCTCTGGCCTGTACCCCAGCTTGTATACATAAATAAATAAAATTCTAAAAAAAAAAACAAAAAAAAACCAAGCCACCCACCTCAGACCCGTGGGGACCCTCGTCTCCTCTGCGATCTCAGGCCATGGGTACAGCACAGAGAGTGTCAGTATCTCTCAATCTACCTTCTCGACTAGGCTGGATTTTCTAAGACATTCAAAGGCAGACTTTATACTGGTGTGCGTCTCCAACAAAATAATTATCTTCTTCTGCCTTTACAACTTTACACTGGTAGAGTTCTCCCCTAAGCTACATGGCTGAGAGTTCCATGAGGAGGAATTTTATTACATTGCAAAATACATACAGACTTTCTAGTGAAGAAAGGTTTTGCTTAAGGGTCAATCATTTTTTAAAAAGATTTTATTTATTTATTTATTTTTTTATTTATTTATTTTTTTATTTATTTATTTTTATTTATGCATACAAGCTGGGGTACAGACCAGAGGCGTGGGGCGGTGAGAGGGTTCACTAGAGACAGAATGGGGAGCAGAACAGGCAGATAGATGGAAATACACTGCTGAGGAGAGCAGGGGGGAGGCAGGAGAGGTCTGCCGTGCCATGTGGGAATCTCCCCGGCCGGGCTTCGAACTTGCGTCACTGCTGCTGACAGCTCCACAGTGCAGCGCCTAACCACTGTGCCACTGGGGAGGCCCAGGGTCAATTTTTTCAAGATTTTTGTGATCCAAGGCAATGAGCCTAAGCCCTCAGAGCCTCACCAGAGAACAGGCTACCGTTCGGCTAGTTCGGTTAAGAGTTAAGAGGCTACATCAGGTAACGTACCTGTTAGTAACAGACACACTACCTGGTCCTCAACCTTCATTTATTAAATACTAGTTTCCTCACACGCCAACATCCAGTGAAAAATAACAATAAAAGAAGCGCCCATCCCTTGCTTTCCAGAGTGTCTATCTCACGCTTTTATTCAGTCAGCATTTCCACTTCCACTTATATGAGGGTCGGTCACAGTCAGTCATAGGGGATACCATCGGTAGTTTCCATTTGCAAAGAACCCAACTCAGACTTTAAAGAGTGCAAGGAACACACTTTCTCTTCTGATCAAAGACCTAAGTGATGCGCCGGTGTCTACTGGCACGCCGGCACGACTGGGAGGCAGGGCTGACACGCCTCTCCTCCTGATGCACAAACCGCTGTGGTACAAAGCACAGACTATCTGTGTCTCACTTATATTCCATAAGGAACCAAAACTGTGGTTGTCCTCAACTTGTGTACACGTCCCGGAATGGAGTGACATTGACCTGATGAGCTTCAATTACATGGTGAGCCACTGGGCTATGCTTAGTGAGAGATTCAAGTTCGGGTCTACTCCCATAAATATACATGGGGGGTTTCCTATTTCTTCTCATCCAAACATCATGGTGGCAGAAACATAAAGGTCTAAGAGAAAAGTGAAAGGAGGGTAATAACAAATGGCCAGCAAACCTGAGTGGGTCACCATTCAAGGGCAACTCAAGTGCACCCCCTATATGAGGCTGCACACTCTCCAGCCACAGGCTGCCCTTTGCAGAATGCCCGTGATGGCTCCTTAATCTGAGCTTCCAGGAGACTCACTCTTTCTTCTCTATGTCATAACCTCATCCTGTTCCTCTGTGAAAACCAGAGGGGAGACTCATGGAGCTCCAGCCAGTAGGATACAGAATCCTGGGTTCCCCGGGTCTTGCCAGTGATAGGATCGAGTAGTGTCCTAGTGCTAGAAGAGACCCCACTACCTTTCCTACACTGAGGATAAAGTATACTTAATAGAGCAACAGGCATACAGAAAGTGGGCACTACATTAAATAATGGCTCTTCTTGAAATAATGATACCAACCTTAAAGGAACTGTGTATAAATTTTTTCTAAGTGAAGCCACTGTCGAAGGCCCTTCTAGTCCTTTCTTCCTCAGACAAGCACATGAAAATAAATACACCACTCTCGGGAGGGGAGAGACACACGGGTCATCGCCCCAGTCCTAAACAGTGACCTTCATGGCAGCCGGAAGTCACCTGCTTTGTTTTCTACCAGGCCAGTTAATGAATGAATTTGTAGCAGAAATGACCTATAGCCAACTGTTATTAAAGATTTTATCATTAGTGCTACCCTGGGTCAAAGAAAAAAGGGACATGCATAGAGAAGCGAGACCAGCAGCCTGGAGGAAGGTCCCCACCCCCCGGGGGGGAATCACCCCGTTGACCCCGAGCTGCATCTTCCCCCGACAGGAAACTATGCCAGCTCGTCCTCTCCACATCCTCACCAGCATTTGTTATTTCCTGTTTTCTCAGCGGCCAGAAAGGACAAACTCATGCCATGTCCAGGAACATGGATGGAGCTGGAAGGCATGACACTGAGCGAAATAAGCCAGAAGGAAAAAAATAAGATTCGGTGGTTTCACTGATAGGTGGAATATAGAGAAAGCAAACAGAAGGACAAAAAACAAAGACAAGCCGACCACAGATAGGAGGCACACAGCGGGGGGAGGGGAGTGGCGGGAAGGGGCGAAGCAGGGCAGGGAAGAGAGGGAGAGGCTGGGATGACGTCTCGGGGGCTGTGTGCTGGGAGAACCACGGGGACTGCACCTTAGGGGAGAAATCAGATACTGTCCAAAAAAAAAAAAAATGAACAATGGAGAAAGAAAATAAAACAAAAATTAAGCCAGCTCTATGACAGGCCTGGTAAGAAGCACTGTGAAAGAACTTGCTTTCTCCCCCGATTTCGTGAACTATGAGCAATAAACAAAAACTGTGTGTGTGTGTGTGTGTGTGTGTGTGTGTGTGTACATAACTACATGCATGTGTGTGTTTATGCTATGGACAAGTTTATACACACAAGCATTTGTGTATATACATATATACAACACACGATGTGCTATTTCGGCACATGTGGACAAGGTCAAATGCTGACCCATCAAGTGAATTAACATTCCATCCCCTCACCCTGGTGCCATGTTTTATTTTGTGTGTTGAGAACACTTGAGATCTACTTTGAGTAAATGTCAAGATTATAAGACAGGGTTACCCACAGCTGTGAGCCGCACCTTTGATGGCCAGAACCTCTTCATTATTGGTGACCGGAACTACGTGACTGTTGACCAACACATCCCCACTTCCGCTGCCCACCGTCCTGGCTGGCACCACTCCCTGCTCTGAAAGCCTGCTGGGCAAACCTGCAGTATTTCTTTTCTCTGCCCAGAAAAGGCAGGTATGTGCAGACCAGAAATAGTAAGGCAGAGAGTGACAACCAGAGAAATGTACCGTGTAGGGAAAGTGGAAAGGATCACAGATTAAGCACTGATATAAGAGGTTTTACCTGTTAAAATTATGCCCAGTGCTTTCTCTTGTGAATTTCATTGCCCTTTTACATATTTTCTTTCTGCTATTTTTCTTTTGTCAACATAACCTCAAATCAATATGATAATTTTTCTTCTTTTACCTCACTACAGACCTCACCGTCCCCTGTGGCGTCATTGGCTACTGCTGAAAAATTAACATGCACACACACACAAACACATTTTGTTCTTGTATTTTTCTTGCATTTTCTAAGATTGCTTTCAATTTCTCCAATACCGCTATAATGGCATCTGGAAGCTTTTGGCACCGTCATTCTCATGAAATGCATACTTCACATCCTTCTAAATTATGCAGAGGTTACTGAGGTCTAACAATGCCACATTTGTTTTGATTCTAATAAAATCCACAACAAAACTGCTAAGTCCAAAATGCTTCTCTTCAGTAGCTGAGGCTATGTCTAGAGGAGCACTTACTGGGGTGCCCTAAACTGCTGCCCAGATCTCCTCCATAAGCAAGTGGATGTAGATGAAAAGAGAAGAGAAGAGGAAGCTTGTTTAGTTAGGGGGTGTCGTTGACACAAGGGACTGGGTGGCCAGATGTGTAAATGGGAAGGTGATGGAGGGAGAGAGCGCTTGAGCTGAAAAATTTAACTGTTTCCATGTGATGGGGGTGTTTTCCAAGAACCTGTGAGCACCTTGCTTTTAAAGGCACTTAATACATTTCTAACAATTTAATTAAATTTTAGTAATTTAAAGTTTTAGTATTTTGATAAAATTTTCATGGGTAGGTAATAAAACATTCTCTTTCCTGCTTATATTCCTGATAAAGAATATACAATGGTTTCCACTGTAAAACTACATAGTTCCCTATAAAGAGCGATAAAGAGTGAACTACTTACTTCAATGGAAATTTCAGATTTGGACACAGTTCCTAAAAAATCAAAAAATGCATTTTTTGGGGGGGTAACTTTAATATCAGATGGTTCATGATAAATTTTCCTTCATCTTCCCTTATAAATCTATCGGTCATCTAACCTTCACAAGAAGTAATCTTAGGGAGACCTCATCCTCAGACATAATGACTGGAACCGTTGGTACGCATTTTCTCGCCAGCTGACTACATTAACTCACAAGAAATTTCTGAACAAGTCACACTGGTTTGCTGAACCTCGGTAGCATGAATAAAACAATTGGAATTGAGCCAGGTGAAAACTAGGTCTTTTGGATGGTCAGCCTAATAATCATTAAGTTCTATACCTTCTCTTTAATGTCGATATGCAATTCTGGGAGGAATATTTGAGCCAATGAAGCAACTGAGGCTGAAAGAGACAGAGCAGATGTTCTGTTCACTCAAGACAAAATAGTGCAGTCAGGATTTGAAGCACTTTTACTAGAACGCACTTACCAGCCCTGAGACACTGGGGGCCCTCGGATGCTCTCACTACCCTCCATCCCGCTGCACTCACCATCCTCCCACTAGACTCAGTCGGTACAGCATTTATACTCAGCACACTACACTTTCACATGTCTAGGGATGCAGGAGCATCTATTACAGAAGGCAGTAAAAAAAGAGGAAAGAAAATTAGCATGCAACGGGTCAGAAAACTGAACCTTACAAGGGCACTTGTCAATCAAGCTGATTTACAGTAATTGGCATCCTAAGCAACATGACAAGAGACTTTTTCTGCTCGGATAATGTACTTTCTCTAGAGCCTAGTATTGCATGGGCATGCTTTGTGTGCTTAAAGAAGTCAGATTATAGAAAGAGCTGTTACAGAATTGACATTGTCACCTGCACCCCAAAGACAGAAACCTATTTCATTTGTTTATTTATTTTGCATAAAAGAACAGGGGTATAGGTCAGAGGGGTGGGGATATGGGGGAGGGGGCTAGAGGATTCACCAGAGACAGAGTAGGGAGCAGAACAAGTGGACTGACTGAAGTACACTGCTGAGGGGAGCAGTGGGCGAGATAGAAGAGGTCTGCTGCGCCATGTGGGTCAGCTCCTTGGCCAGGGATGGAATTCAGGCCGTAGGGGTGATAGTGCTGAGACTTAACTCCTGGGCCATGAGGGAGGCCCAGAAATATATTTCATTTAAAAAAATATTTACTTTAGATACTAAAAGTAATCTAAAGCAAGGATCTTGGTAAAAATGACACAGTAAAAGGCAGAGCTTCAAGAACTAGATAGTCAAAGGCATGGAAGTCTCTTTGTAGATTTTTGGGTCAGCAAAGGGCCAGAGAACTTTGGAGGAAATGGAAAGTGGACAATGAGAATAAGCAAGCAAGGTGGACAGGGGCTAGGTGAAAACAATTAGGCTAAATTCAAACAAAGGTATATTTTTATCATAATTAATAAGAATCAATGTACTGTTGGTGGGAAGAAGTAGCATTTATGACTAACGAAGGTAAGAATGGAAAACCTAAGGGAAATTTGGAAATAATTCTTTATTTGCAGACAAAAATGTTCCCTGACATAGGGTCCTGATGCTAAGCTATTTTATTTTTTTAAAAGATTTATTTTTGCATACAAGCTGGGGTACAGGCCAGAGGTGTGGGGCGGTGACAGGGTTCACTGGAGACAGAGTGGGGAGCAGAACAGGCAGATATACTGAAATACACTGCTGAGGGGAGCAGCGGGCGAGGCAGGAGAGGTCGACTGCACCATGTGGGAATCTCCCCGGCTGGGCATCGAACTCGAACCACAGCCACTGTCAGCTCCACAGCACTGAGCTTAACCCATTGTGCCACCAGGGAGGCCCAAGCTAAGTTATTGCTAAACACCCATCCTCTTCCTCCTAGAAGATGAGGCTGGCAGGGCTCCTTGGAAGCCATGGAAGGATCCTCATGTAGGCAACTTGTATAGAAACTGGTGCCCGAGAGTCCGGCTGAAAGAGAATACTATTTCTGGAAGGTACAGCAGCAATCATCCAGTCTCCAAACATCTATTTTCAAGGACCATTCCTGTTTTAATTCTACTCTGTTGGTGGGTACAAAGAGGTATGAACCTATATTCCTAAAATGCCACAGACAAAAAGTTCACTGTCCAGTGAGAAACCTTCCTTATTCCTACTCTCAATTTCCCTACTGACACCAGCGTGGGCCTGCAACCATCTGCAGGCTTTCCGGGTTTAGTTCACCCACATTATATTAGTGAAGAGCACATTCACTCGGGTGACAATACCTCCCCAAATATATAAAGGCTGAAGCATAAGTGGAGTTCATTTCTTTCTTGCAACACTGCCAGATGCCCCCTTCAAGGTGAGGATGCCACGGGCACGATGAGTCCAACTTCCAACCTGAACCTGCGTCCTGTGTCAAACCTGCCAAACCTTATCCAGGTGTGCCAAGAGAAAGCATGCAGAGGCACCTGCTCTTCAAAAGCCTTGGTCCCAAAGAAGTATCTACATCATGTTTACTCATATGGGCGAGAAGCCGGCAGGTGACCACGGCCACACCGGAGGCCCCAGGCACCTGCGATTCCGACTGCACAGCTCCCCTCAGCGGTCACTCCCGGCCATGTCAGCAGCAGCAGCTTGAGCTATAGGGACTGTCCCTGTGCTTTGCATCTTCCAGAACTGAGCACTGTTCTGGCTTCAATCTATCTGTTTTAGAAGAGTGACGACAAGAGCAAATGTAATTTTAATAATGACAAAGAAATGAGTCAATACTTATTGAGAACCTCCTGTACACCGGGCACAGAGCTAAGAACTGTGAGTCATCGCTTTATTTAAAATAGATAAATGGGCATTTCGGTTATTAGGGAGGGTTTGTAAAAGGTATTTCTTGTTTGATTTTAAAAATTAATTTTATTCTTCTAACTCTTTGTGAAGAATTGTGAAAAGTATGTGGAGTTCAGCTGCCTCTGGATGAGCTAATAAAAACAATCTCTGGATTCTAAGGCTGAAACCTAGATTAAAACAATTATTTCTTTTATTAATTATTTGCTTTATTGCCTCCCATTGTGAATATATCACTAGGCACGCAAGATGTTAAACACAGATTAGAGATGATAAAGGGAGAGTTTTGCCTATACAGCAGTTAGGATTGATAGGAGCATAAGTTACAACAGAGCTGTTTTTCTTTCCATGTTGGCTGAAAAATTTATAAGACAATGTCTTGGCACACGTCGTATATGATTATTTACCAACATCTCAGACCGGATGGGGTACAAGGAAAATTTCCAGAGTTAACAAGTCACACAGTTATGTGTTTTAACTGGAAAATAATATCCCACAGTCTCAAATAAGAATTTTATAACAACTTTCCAAATATTGAGGTTTAACTTTCCTTCTCAAAAGAAAAAAAAAAAACACCTTGGAATATTTTTGATTTGACATCATAAAATGAAAGAAATGTGTCTGAGATAAAATGAGAACTGGAATAGAAAAAAAATTAAAAGGAAGAACTTACTTTTCATTATATTACCTTATGGCCCCACCTTTACTAGGGAATGGAAGGCCAGGGCTTGGTTTTTAGCTGCACTGATGAGTCAATAAAATCATCTGATGTCAGACTCTGCTTCTGTGTTATTGGTCCCATCGTAATAAACAGAAAATGCAGATAATGTACTCCACCATAATATTTCTTAAGACCATCAGAGAGTGGAGGCCTTAGCACAGCCATATGAAGTGAAAGTTCAAGAGAGTGACATTCTCCTTGGAGACAACTCTCCATAGGAAGGAACAAAAACTACTGCATGTTACTAAGTCGTTAAAGACTTAGTGCTACAGATGTAACAAATTTAATCCCTGAGAGCCCCTGGGATCCTGCACATACCAGCTCTTATCTACATGCCTCTATATGGCTTCACAAGAAAGACCATGGTGGGGGAAAAGATGTGAGTGTCACACAGGTAAAGAATCCTATTTTCTTTCCAGATTCATCTCTCATCAAAGAAAAGGCTTTAAGATCCTGGGGCCAGAATGAATCATTTTTACCCACAGGGCTAAGGCACTGGGACCTCCTGAGTATAGAATATGGACTCTGAGACAAATGTGGGACAGTCCACAACCAAACTAAATGAGGTCACAAAGGGCAGCACTGAAATATAGTGCTGTGAAGGCAAACACAGCAACAAAACCACAAATTCAGCAACGACTGACCAGACTGACTTATTGACAAAATCCCTAGACACACTCTAACCTCCTGAGAGAAGAGGTATTTCAACCCAGAAATGGGTTGAAATAATATCGACTTAAAGCCTCTGCTGTCTTTCTACATACAGATGAACAGTGCTGAAATGTTATGAAATTGAGGCCTGCAAAAGAGGATAAAGAACTATTAAGAAATGAAGATAATAAAAATAAATGCAAATAATCGGTTGCAGTTAGTAAAAAGGGACTGTAAAGCAACAGCTCTATGAAACAGTGGAAAAGGTATAAATCATGTATGAACAGATGGATAATTTCCATGTAAAAATGTAAATAATAAAAATTAAACACAAGTGCCAGAAGTTAAAACAGGGAGGAGGGAAGAGAGAGAGAGAAATGCTTTATGAGCTTATCAGTTCACTGATAAGACTTGGCACAGAGGCTAAGAAATTAGTGACATTCAATATCAGTAAATTAAATTATCCAAATGGAAAAGAAGGGAAAAGATAGGAGTGAAAACATAAAATAGAATGGATTAGTGAATACATGTATGCAATATCAATCAGTCTAACAGAAGAGTTGAAGTGCTAAAGGGAGAAGAAAGAGCCAGGCAAAATAAATATTTTTAAGAGATAATAGCAGAGAATATTTCAAAGCAAAGAGAAAGAATCAGAAATTCAACAAACTTATGCTCAGTCAACAACCTAGAGAACTCCAAGTAGAATAATTACACCTAGGTGATCGTGGTCACAGGTATAAAATCCAAAGATAAAGACAATGTTTTGAAAGATACCACAGGAAATACACATGTTGCACAGACAGAAATGAATATAAGAATGTCAGCAGGAAACTATTAAAGGCACTATTTAATGAGGAAATAGTTTTAGGGCACTCAAAGGAAAAAAAATATCAACCCACAATTCTATAGCTAATGGAGATATCTTTCAAATTAGAGGTGAAAAAATTTTTTTTCAGACAAAAAATACCTGAGAGAATTTAGTATATTGCCATTAGAACAAATATTAGAGTCATTTTTCAGTCAGAGGAAATATGCTGCAGATGGAAAGTTGTATCTGTAGATGGAAATGAACATCTCATAAAATTGAAGAAGAGTGTGACAAAGGACATTTTCTCTTATTTTCTAAAATTAACATAAGTAACAATATATGAATAATGATTGCAGAATTAAAAGCTAATGAATATTACTTACAGTAGAACATGACAGGCCATAGTGATGTGTAAGTCCTACAATAACCACTAAAAATAAACAAATGAATAAAGAGCATATGCAGTAATAGAGGAACCAAGGTAAAATGGTATCTTAAAAATTATCCAATTTATGCAAAAGAAAAGTCAGAAAAAAATAGGTCGTTAAAATAGGAAAACATAACTAGTTGGTAGATTTAAATGCCACCTAAATAATAAATACATTAAATGTAAAATGCTAGAGACGTTAAAATATATGTTTGGACCCAAAAGATCAAACAAAACCCACTTACATGCTGACTGAAAGATCTTAAGTTATATGTACTATAAATGTTAAATATAAAAGGATTAAAAGAAAGCTAGAATTGCTACATCAATATCAAATAGAGTAGCCTTTCCATGAAGACAAATTTCTACAGATAAATGTGGACATTCCACAGGGAGATGAAACAATTTTAAATGTGCATACACCAAAGCTTAGAGTTTCAACATACACAAACTAGATAGAAACAAAAGGAGAAACATGTAACTCCTCTCTCAGGAAAAGATAGGCAGAGACACAAATTAGTTAAGAATATAGAAATTTTACCATTTTTTACCAAGTGGACCTAATTAACTTTTATAGAATATTCCAACCAACCAGTGTACTGGAAACCTCCAACAATATAAGCCAGAGCCTGTCCATAAAGAAATTTAAAACAACCAAAAACCATACAAAGTATATTCTCTGACAACAGTGGAATTAAACTAGAAATCATCAGAGATTATCTGAAAAATCTCTTAAAAATCATAACCAAAATTTTGGAATTATCCACTTGCTAAAAAGAGAGAATATAAAGTTTTAAGTGGGAACTTAAACATGAATAAACATGAAAATACAATTTTCAACAACGTGGGATGCATCTAATATGACATTCAGAAAGAAATTTACACCACTGATTTTTTTGTCATAAAATAAAACAGTCTCAAATTAATGGTTTAATTTTCTGCCTTTTGACAGAAAAATGAGAAAAGAGATTATGGGATACGATAGAGAAGAAACTGATAAAAAAAGGAAAACATATGTAATGATGAATCAATGAAATAAAAATAACTCTTTCAGATCAATGACATTTTTAAACCCCAATCAGTTTAATCTGGAAAAATGAGAGAACCCATATATTAAGAAAATCAGGAAAATAAATAAAGCATTTCTATCAGACTTTTAAAGACCAATAGGGAAATTGTTAACAATCTTATGACAATAAATTTAATAACTGGGCCTCCCTGGTGGCGCAGCGGTTGAGCGCTGCGCTGTGGAGCTGACGGCAGCGTGCGATGCGGGTTTGACACCCAGCTGGGGAGAATCCCACATGGTGTGGCAGACCTCTCCTGCCGCGCCCGCTGCTCCCCTCAGCAGTGTATTTCCATCCATCTGCCTGTTCTGCTCCCCACTCTGTCTCTGGTGAGCCCTCTTGCCGCCCCCGTCTCTGGCCTGTACCCCAGCTTGAACAAAAAGAAAAAAAAAATAATAACTTATGCAACATGGGTCTGTTCCTTCAAGGAAAAAGGCAATCAAGAAAAAAAAAAAAAACTTGAACCTCGCTACTATTAAAATAATTGAATTTGTACTCAACAATCTTGTCACTGTTAAGTAAGAAAAGACTTGAGACACTTGAGAAAAGAACATAATCCTACACAAAGTTTTCCATACACTAGAAGCAGAGGGAAGACTTCCTAATTCACTTTATAATAAGTATCACCATATAATGTAACCAGACAAAGATCAAACAAGAAAAGGAAAGTGTAGTTTAATGTCCCTCATAAATACAGATACAACAGGCCTTAACGAAATCTGAGCAAGTCTAATCCAGCAGTTGAGTTTATTGAATACATCATGATCTAGTGAGCTAATGTCATTAATGCAAGGTTGAACACGTAAAAATCACCCTACAAAGCTGACCATATGAATATACTATCAATAGATGAAGAAAATCACTGAAAAATCAAATGCATTCATGAAAAACTCTCAGGAAATGAACTAGGAGGAACTTCTTCAGCCTGATGAAGTGTACCATATACACAAAAACACACACATACACAAAATGTATATCATATATACATGTGTGTATTTATAATAATTATAAATACAGGTAGAATCATAGCTAATGGTGAATGTTACTACTATGAATGCTTTCCTATAAGTTTGGGGGGAAATGCAGAATTTCTGTTCTTACAACACCTATTCAACATTATAACAGTGGTAAAAAAGGAATAAAAAACAGGTGTGTGTGTGTGTGTGTGTGTGTGTGTGTGTGTGTGTGTGTAGGCTATCCAAAATAATCAACATGGCTAGAATGGCTAGAATGAATAAGTGCATTTAAAGTTCCATAATGGGGGATATATAATATTGTAAAGGATATAAATTACATAAATAATAAAAAATGTTCCATAAAACAAAAAAAACAATTGCATTTCTATTTATCAATAAGCAATATGAAGATGAAAGTTAAAAAGAATACCATTAATATAGCATAAAAATCTTTATAAGTAACTGATAAAATATGTACAAGACATGTACACTGAAATCTATATATTATTAGAAAAATTAAGATGGAATAGAAAACTCAATTTTTTGAATTTTTCTTGAAAACATCACTAACTTGTTGATTTTTCCCAAATTGATTTATAAATTAAATGCAATCTTATCAATTACAAATAAAAAGTACTTTTTGATAAAAACTGACAAGTTGATTCTATAATTTATATTGATATGACTCAGGATATCCAATGTAGAAAAATAAAAATGAAATGGAAGTACTTAAACTACCTTATTTCAAACCTGTTATAAAGCCACATAATCAATAAATCACAGTATTAGACTAAGGATGGGCATTTCAATCAATGACAACAGTTGAGAAATAGAGTATCACATGTGAGTACTCGATATTTGATAAAGATTTCAAGGTGATTCAAAGCAGAAAATATTTGTACAAATGATAGCGGAATAAAAGATTCTATGTGCACTCCTCACCTCGTCCCCTAAGAACGTAAAAAGAAAAAAGAGGAAAGAAAACTGACGCTTAAACGCATACCGTATACAAATTTTTCCACATGAAGAATAACCCTAAAATGCAAGTTTTAAAATAATCAAATATCCAGAAGCAAGCATCGAAGGATGTATCTGGGACACAAAGTTAGGCAAAATTTTGTTAGAGCAGAGACAAAAGTATCCAAAACTTACTGCAAATTTGTATACACTTAGTGTCATGATAAATAAAAACACCTACACTTTGAATGGTATTCTTAATAAGATGAAAAGTTAATACAAAGACTAGGAGATTATGTTTACATATCATATAAAGAAAAAAATAGATATAAAATAATCTTGCAACTAAAGACTTAATTAAAATGGATAAGTTATTTGCAGAGACATGTCAACAACAACAAAAAATACATGCCATTACTTGAAAAAGTGTTCAAAAACATTTCTTGTTATGAAAATCATGCACTCGGCAGTCATAGCAGTTGTTAGTGAACACATTGGAGAAACTAAATAAAGAAGAAGGATGAAGGAGCCTCCCTGGTGGCGCAGGCTATCAAGACACAGCGCTATCAAGCTCTGGCCAGCCACTGCAGCATGAGTTCAATTCCCGGCCAGGGAGCTTCCCACATGGCACAGAAGACCTCTCCTGTCTCGCCCACTGCTCCCTTCCACAGTGTATTTCAGTAGATTCGCCTGTTCTGCCCCGACTCTGTCTCCGATGAATCTTCTTACTCCCCGCACTTCTGGCCTTCACCCCAGTTCTTGTATGCATAAATAAAAAATAAATCTTTAAAAAAAAAAGGAGGATGAAATCTGCTACTTGTGAGAATCTATAACAGTTGATAATACAAAGCGATACATTAGTTTGGGGAAAAAAATTGCAAATTAAGACCATCTTTTCCTAAGATTTCACATTCCAACACCTAGTTATACCAAAGAGAAATCAAAAATTTTGCCACCCACAAATACTTGAATGTTAATGGTAACTATTTGCAGAAAATGTAGAAACTAGGGCAAACTGAAATGTCAATTAGCTGGTGAATGGCTACACAATGGTTACACAGCCATAGAGTGGGCTCACCCTCAGCAAATAAAAACAGACTGCTGATCCATGCAGCATTTGCATCTCAGGAAGCATCACGCTGAGGGAAAGTGGCTGCATACAGAAAGCCTACATGGCATCTGGCATTGAGGAGAGGGAAACACTCTGCTCTCAGCAATCAGGATGTAGTTGCAGGGACTGGTTGGGGAGAGGAGCCAGTCTGTGAAAGGGTATACAGAACAATGGAATACTACTCAGCAATCAAAAAAGATAAACTGATTCTATTTGCAGCAACATGAGTGGAGCTGGAAGGGATAACACTAAGTGAAATAAGCCAGAAGGAGAAAGATCAATCATAGACAATGTCACTTACAGGTGGCAGGTAGAGAAACCTACAGAGGGTCAGGCAAAGACAAACTTTGAAACCAACCATTGAAAGCTGACCACAGATCTGTGGCTTTCCAGGGTGTGGGAAGTAGGAGAAGGGGGATTGGCGAGAAAAGTGGGGTGGAGGAGGAGTGAGAATAGGGTAGGTGGGGGAGAGCACCAACGACTATGTGGAGGACTAAGTGTGCGTTGGTGATGTACACTACGGTGACCAGAGGGACATCTGTACTGTCAGAACATTAGCAAGGATATAGAACAATGGGACTTCAATAATAAGAATTTTTTTTAAAGAGTATATGGAGACACTTCGGGGTGATGAAATTAGTCTAAATCTTCCATGCAGTGGCAGACATATGACTATATCATTGTCAAATCTCACTGACCTTTATACCTTTAAAAAATGAAGATGAGTTCTATTACATTATACCTCAATAGACCTGACAAATATTTTGGGAGAAACTAAGGAAAAGCTAGAAGTACTGGATAAAAATATTTTGAAACAATTAGGTTCTCCCAAAGCAGTGCTCCTATAATTAGGAGGTCTTTCTGTTGTGTCTTCAGAATGGAACTGTCTTGATTTATGAGGTCACTGATATCTTTGAATACAGGCAAAGCTGGCTTTGGGCTTCAACTCCAGAGTAGACAGCTTTTAAAGACCTGTCAGTGAACTAGAAGTAATAAGGTGACAGACTAGTAGGAAGAGGTGACAGCATTCACGAGGTGATAGCACTTCTCACCTGCAGTATGATGCCTTTAAAATGCTCTAAGACGGTCCTGAACATTTTTTTAAATGGTCCCCCAGGAATTTTTTGAAATACATCATCTTTTGAGTCACCAATGAAGCAGAAACTAGGAAGCAAAAGCTGATGGAAAGGCAGGCGACTGTACTTCTTAAAAATATGTGTTTGGGGCCTCTGTGGTGGCACAACGGGTTAAGTCTCAGCCTAAGAAGCTATCCGCAGCCACTGCAGCACGAGTTCGATCCCCAGCCAGGGAGTACCCACCCCACACACAGACACTTCTAAACTACATCCCAGCTTGTATGCATAAATAAACAAATCTTTAAAAAATATACATGTTTGAATAATTATTAATAAAATATTTGTACTTTTTGAAGTATTCAAAAGGAATTTCATTTTATTAGTCTAAGGAAAAATATAAAGAAAACTGTATGAAAATATTTATAACAATTTGAACAGTCAAATTTTAAATATTCCTATTTCCTATACCTTCCAAACTCAGCAATGATGAAAATTATAAAAATCACCAGTAAACTGTGATGCTCTTTAGATATTAGCAAAACTGCAATTAACATGGCCAAGAGGATACTGTTACTATTCAGCAGAACACAGTTAGATGGGAAATGTGATAATTAGGTTAAAAAAATTACAAAAAAATGAAAATTTTAAAAAGAATAGCGTTGCTTTTTCTACAACTAACAGTATTATGGCCATATCCCTATTTTTGTATATAATTTCACTAAGTTCTACATGGCACTAAAGTTAATTTTGTATCACACATGTTTTTGAAAATTCACAAAATTATCTATGGGAGCTAATTTTGAAAATATATTATAAGTTGCCATAGCTTTGGACTAGAAATTTTATTGCTTTCCAAGCAACGAGATTGGGTCCTGGTGAGAAAAGCAAGTTGTTCAGAGAGGAAGACAAAACCAGCTTCAGTTGTTCAGCTTTTGTTGTTACGGATTTTCCTCTGCTGCAGGCTGAGTAAAATGCACGTCTGCTATCGCACCGCTGCGCCATTGGTTAGCCTTTGCCACCCATATAATTGGATAACCAATTAACCCAAAATTTATCAGTTTAAAACAATGAATACTTAGTACCTCATAATTGATGTGGTTCAAGAATCTGGTGCAAATTAGCTGGAAGCCTTTGACTTAAGCTTTTTTTTTTTTTAAAGATTTATTTTATTTATGCATACAAGCTGGGGTACAGGCCAGAGGCATGGGCGGTGAGAGGGTTCACCAGAGACAGAGTGGGGAGCAGAACAGGCAGATCAGAAATACACTGCTGAGGGGAGCAGCGGGCGAGGCAGGAGAGGTCTGCTGCTCCATGTGGGAATCTCCCCTGTGGGTGTCGAACTCATGTGGCTGCTGCCAACAGCCCCACAGCGCATCCACAGAGCAGCGCTCAGCCACTGCGCCGCCAGGGAGGCGCTGACTTAAGCTCTTTCATAAAGTTGTAGTCAAGTGGATGTCAGGGCCTGCAGCTGCATGCAAGTTCAACAGAGCAGTGGGGAAGGAGAACCAGAAGCCCCTGGTGGACACTGAGGGGAGAGAGGGGCAGAGGGGGTTAGAAGGGGGTAAAGTGGAGTAGAGGGGAGGAGAGAAGGGTAAAGGGAGGAGAAGGGGTGAGGGGGGAAGGGGGAGGGAGGGAGAGAGAAAGAGAGAGAGGAGGGGAGAGGGGACAGAGGACAGAGAGATTGATCGCTAGAGATCTATAGCAGGGGCCTTCCTGTATTACTGATTAACCTGAAGAGAGAGTGATAGAAACAATATATTCTCTAATCACCAATGAAAATGAGCTAAACCAAACCACCCCTGAGAAACTCTTCTTCATGTCCAACGATGCTCTGACTTCCCTCTGGACTGCCTAGAAGTCAGCAGCCCATCAAATGGCCTCCCCATTTGGGGAAGCCTTTGAAAAGCCAATGACATTGAAAGTGATTTTTGTGTCCTCCACCTCCAAGGAGTCCCAGACCAAAGTGAAAATATAACCCCATTTGAATTTGAAAGGGGGTGACAAATCCCGTTTTGAGCTAGGCAGAGGAAGTACTCACTGGGGAATAGACAAATCATGCCCAGTAAAATACTCATAGCAGCTTAACATATGGAATCCAGATACTGTTCATATCAGTGAATTCATGATATTTTTATCTAAACCTTATGTATAGATGCAGAGAAGTTCCTTCAAGAATGATAGCCTGGTTTTCAAAGACATCAAGGGGACGTGTTTCCAGCACATGTTTAGCAGTTTATATAGATTTTGTAAAATAGTATCTGTGTAAAGAATGGGAGAAATGTTCTAGAGCTTGGGAGGAGGCTTTGAACCCTAACAGGCCAGCACCGCACGCCCCCACACCTTCTTCCATCCGCTACCATTCGGTGCTCTCAGTGACATCACTGCCTATTTTATGCTGTCCAACACAATCCAGGTTCATCCAAGTCTAACACAACTATTTTGTAGTTTGAATTTCAGTCAATTTTCAATTATTTTATCGACTCATCATCAAGCAAACACTCTAACTGAAATTTCCACGGAAGTAACAGAATTGGTCAATTGTGACACTAGATAATCATAGCCCAAAGCTACACTGCTACATTTAGAACAAACAGCCATATTAAAACCAAATATGTAATTTAATCATTTGTGGAAAACAAAGCAAGCCAAGCAACTATTTTAGCATTTATCTAGCAATCTATTAGTGAGAATTGTAAGTATTCAAAAATGACATTTTGTATACAGATTTTTGTATACATAAATGAATTTCAGCAGATTAGGGTTTTTTTTTCCAAAATGAATTCCATGTACTTTGAAATTATTGCTCCCAGAATCATGAACAGATAACTTGTCATTTCAACAATGAAAAGAGTTAATTTTACTGAGTTCATGCTACAAATATTTAATGACAGCTCTTATGCACCGAATGCTTGCAATGTGCCTGGAACCAGAGCCACAAATTAAACTTAATAAGTCAGATTCCAGAACATTCCTTATGACCCTTATCTGAAATTGTCTTGCAGAAATCACCAAGAAAGGAACTATGTAGTTTATTCGGAATGACTTGATAATAAAACTGTAATTATAAAAGAAACTCGTAACGATTATATTTTGCTTAAATATTTTAAGCTTTGGCCATTGGTAGCTCTTTCAGTCTCCATCTTGGGTACATTCTCAGTTTTCTCATTTTGTTTCATAAGTAAATTAAAAGGGGAGACTAGATAAATTTTTAGCACATTAGAATTTCAGTTAAGTTATGTATATATGAATACTTTCAAGGGTATAATTCTCCACTTCTGAAGTGTGGGCCGCACATGGTGATTTCCTTCTCAAGAGCACAGTGTGGAGAGGGAGGGAGAGGGAAGAGTGAGGATCTTTTTTATGGAGATTCCTAGTAGATACTGCCTCAGTCCAGAGGGTCAAGGTCAGCATACACAGTGAGCAGGTAGATGGCATGTGCCCGTGACGTACTGCGACTTTCCTCCACAAAACTCACACCCCAAGTCTAATCCTGAGAAAAACAATAGCAGAAACCCAGTTGAGGACTATTTTACACAATATCTGATGAACACTCAAATCATTAGTATCAAGAAAAGATAAGGAACTGTCACAGTCCCCAGGAGCCTCAGGCGACAGGATGAGGAAATATATGTGGTATCCTCATGGAATCTTGGAAGAGGAAAAAAAATAAGGTAAAAAGAAAATCTGAATAAATCATGGATTACTACTACCTTGTCAATATCGCCCAATGCACTGTCCATATTTAAAGACGCTAATTACTGGGCAAACTGGAAAGGAGATATAAGAACTCTCTCCTATCCTCACAACTCTTCTGTGAATTTAAAAGTCATCTGACATAAAAAGCTTATTTAAAAAAAGGAAACCAAATATAAGGATCAACCTAAGAAGCATAACTCTGGCATGCATCAACTTCTTGTAAATTTGGTGATTATGTATTAAAGTGGTGATGAGAAATTTTATGCAAAGAATAATTCTTGAGATTTCAAAGTAGAATATGGAGAAAAACAAACATGAGAAAACTGGAACAAGTTGGAGGTGAGTTTTGGGAAACAATTTGGATGGAATTTTTAAAACCTAACACATGCAATGTATATAGGACGTGAAATTTAATGACATCTCTATTTTTAGAAATATGCACATATTTCAACTATGTCACTGATAAGTAAGATATAGACGAATCTAAATTCACAGCTTTCTAGAAATAGAGATTGGTTTTCCGAGAAGATGTTAATGCATCTGCTGGACTCAGCCACTATGGTAACTTCCTTGAGAAGTGTTGAGAAACTTCCTTGAGAAAGTCAAACATTGTGAGATTAACTGATGTGATTTTACTTCTCCCACTCGAGATGTCACTGAGTTCTAAATGAAAATCTATCTAATGGTGCTGGCTTTCACCACCTTTGAAAACAAGGCATTTTATAACAATTCAACTTTCCCTTTCTGTAATCATCATTTTTCATATTCCCTTCTTCATCAGTAGATGACTTCATGGGATATTTTCTTCCCCTGCTCTGTGAGGCCGAGATTGTCTCAAGTATTTCTTCTGCCTGACAGTGAGAAATTGGGAATACCTTTTAAATCTGATTTGCATCCTGATGATAAAGGAAGTGATTTTGTATGTTTAAAATGAGCAACCATCCTTCCCATAATTATGATTTTACTATCAATTTCCTCAAAGAAAAGAGGAGAGAGGTGAAAAACATACCAGGTTCATACATAAGGCTTCTCAAAGTTTTCTCTCTTCTTGACTGTTTAAATGTTTTGACTAACAGACAGTTGTGCCTCCAAAGAGTCACCACAACGTGATATAATGAGCTTGCTAATTTTTGAACAACTCTGACAATACATGAAAAGCTTGAATTTCAGCAAGCAGTCACATCCGACTTCCAGGTGACTGTATGGCAGGCAGAGCACGTTCTGGAGGGAGAGAATATTGGCAGCCATTGTAGCCAAATCCTTAAAATGGCCGCCAACTTCCATCTCCCAGTGACTAACTCTTATCCAGATTCTTGCTTAAATATAGCATCACGGATGCACAGCTGCAGAGGATGTGCAAAACAGCCAGAATTGTACACACTGCAATGTGTGAGGGTTTTTTTCTTTCTTTTTATGACTGGGGTGTTGTTTCAAACCACCGTGTGGATGCTGTCCTTGGCCACCTGCCAGTCCTTTAGTATATTCAGAAAACAACTGGAGCGGCGGTACCTGGGTGCTGTCACAGACAGGCAGACAATGCTAAACAGCTGCTTTTCTACTGACATCATTACCAAGTGTCAGTCTGAAGTAGGAGCGGGCATGGGCTTGGGGATCATCAATGAGTAATGACGGGTGGGTTTTCGAAGGAGCAACCCCAGGGGCCTCGTCTCTCGCATTCTTGCACGGTGCAGCCTGTGGGACAGGTCAAGAGGAGCCTGGAATGTCAGCCCTGAATGCTGTCATATTGACTTTGGCACAAAACAGAACAGCCATGGCCCTCCCTGTTAAACAGACTGTTGTACACTGAACTTGGAGGCACCAGGGTCCCTAAGAAATACAGCCTATAGGACATATATGATTAGGAACAGAAGCATTGAGAATTTCCAAAGATTCATGGAAATTCAAGTAAATGCTTACTGTCTGCATGTTATATGGTTTTTTAAAGTTAATTTTTTAGGTATTTATTTATTTGGAAGAGCTGGGTGTAGGCCAGAGATTCGGGGGTGGCGGGGAGAGGGTGTGAAAGGATTCAACAGAGACAGAATGGGGAGCAGGACAAGCGAATTGACTGAAACACTCTGCTGAGGGGAGCAGCGGGCAAGACAGGAGAGGTCTGTTGCGCCATGTGGGTATCTCCCTGGCCAGGGATCAGACTGTGGCGGTGATAGTGCTGACACTTGACCATTAGGCCACCAGGGAGGTTAATTAATGTTATTTCAATAGAAAGTAAGACAAGAAAGACCAATGACCACATCATTTAGTGAAGAGGGTGTGTGTGTGTGTGTGTGTGTGTGTGTGTGTGTGTGTGTGTGTGTGCGTGTGTGTACCATACCATTCTAATTGTGGTGTATTCAGTACACAGGCATACACCATCTATGTACATATGAGGTGGTCACTAGAAAAGGAGCCACAAAAGTAATAAAGTATGGAGGGGCTCCCACATGGAGTTTATTTTTAATGAAGGAGACAGGGTTTCACATAGCAATGTAGTAAGTTATAAGAAATAATGAAAATATTTTATTCTTCCCTTTAAACTCCCAAAACACCCACACTGCTCAGAAGATAAAAGAAAGAGCTGGTTTCAAAGGAAAGAACATTTGAGGTCCTGCTTGGAGAACCAATCAGTGGCCAAGCACAGCAAGATGAGGGGACAAGAAGAGGGAGACTAGGGAGTGTTTCACAGCACAGGAGTTATTCTCAAAGAAGGGGCAAAACTACAAAATCTGATGTTGGAGAACAACAAAAGATAATCTCCGAGAACAGGTTTAGAGCAAAGAGTCACTCTGGAGCAGAGAGAAGCTAGGATGGAGGGTGGGACTGCCAACAGAGTTTGCGTTTGTGCCGAGAGGATTGGACTCAAATTCTACATCCCACAATTGTCCCATTTCGGCCTGTGTATTAGTTTCCTAAAAATGTGCTGCTGAAAAAGTTTTCAGGGCAAAAATGCATTAGTAAAATTGTAACATATGTCCCCATCTTCGATAGTCATGATGCGTATTAACAAATAAAAGGCTCACAGGATACTTACAATAAATAAAGCAGTTTAACTAGACAACAGGGAGCTAATCAAATGAGTTAAAGTGACAAAATGAGGGAATGAGACTGATTTTTAGGAGGAAATTCTGCCAGCACTGTGGAAAAAGAACAAATTAAGGAAGTCTAGGAGTTGTCGTCTGTGGGATTGTGGTGAGACTCAGAGAAAGAAGTGACAACAGGGATGGAAAGAGTCCGCGGTGTTTTTTGCTCTAAAAAACTCTGGTCAAGAAGAATAATGGCGCCAGAAATACCACAGGAAGTTTCCCAATGGACGACAGTGAGCTTGTTAGAGCACTATTCCACCATATTGTTGACTGTAAAATTAAGTATCGGAAAATGAGGGCCTACTGTTTTATACCAGACTAGACATTTCACAAATCTTATCTCCTTTTAATTTCATAACAATCCAGCTAAGTGGGCATTTTTGAATAAAATGACCCTTGTAAAGTTTAGGTAAATGAACCCATGACGATATACTTAGCAGCCAACAGAACTGAGATGGTACAGCTTTTTCACCAAAGATCATGTGATTATAGTGCTGGGAGCAAGAACACACTTTGGAAATGAGCTTATTTCTGGAGAATACACCTCAGAGCAGGTGCAGAGAAGAGCAAAGTTACGTTTGCCAAGACCAGTAACAGCCTCCCTGGGGAAGAGGGTCACCTGACTGTCACATAGTCATTCTGTAAAGACTAGACAGCAGTAAGGGGAAAGACTGGCATTAGAAAATACAGTTTAGGGTCAAATATTTGCAATGCTGCCCGACTTTCAAAGATACCACTCAGGCACTTGGTTCTTTACAACTTCCAAAAAAAATCAGGGTGAAAGATGGAATTATGAGAGCAGAAATGGCACGCAATTAGTTATCCATCCAAACTCATTGGATATTACTTTGGGTTTTCACCAACACCCTCAGACTGCAGTAATGGAATGCACAATCTGCCGAGCACAGGGGCAGCTACTAGAATAAGACTTGAGACAGAAGCCAGAAGGGAACACAGAGGGAGGGAGCACACACCTGGAGAGGCTGGAGGAAGAGGACAGTCATTTCCGGAAGAATACACACACATATGCATGCATGCATGCATTCACACACATATATATATACATGCACATACATACATGCATACACATGTTCAAGAAAAGAGCGTGGGCTATGTAGCACATTTACAATGATCAGCCACCAACAACATGGTAAGAAGTGCTCAGGGGGCCTCCCTGGTGGTGCAAGGAGTTAAGTCTCAGCACTACGAAGCTATCAGCAGCCACTGCAGCAGGAGTTCGATCCCCGGCCAGGGAGCTTCCCACATGGCGCCGCAGACCTCACCTGTCTTGCCCACTGCTCCCCTCAGCAGTGTATTTCAGTCAATCCGACTGTTCTGCTCCCCACTCCGTCTCTGGTGAATCCTCTCAGTTCCCCCCGCCCACTTCTGGCCTATACCCAGCTCTTGTATGCATAAATAAATACATCTTAAAAAAAAGAATGACCTGTTTAAGACACTTATCAGCCTACATTCCATAATAGGAGGTAGCTTCTAGGTACCAGGCTCCACCGATGAAGTTGGGCAAACTGAAATACAGGAGCCACAAGTCCCAGCAGTAGAGCATGATGAGGTCATCTCCCATGGCTTGGGAGATGCTGGAGCCACAGGTCCTTCTGTTGGGTATTTGTGGTAGTTTTCAGTGGTTGCTGGGTGATTTTTGACAGCAGCGCATTTTCCAAAACCTGAATTGGTTGACTCCTATGGAAACACCTGGAAACATTATCACTCCCTCCAAGACTCAGAGCAACAGTTTCCAGAATTCACTTGTCTGGGAGGTGAACAGGAAAAGATTTGGCAGGTGGACGTGGAGAGTCATCCATCTCTGGAAGGGGTCTTAGCCAGGTGAATGGAGACTCAGGTGTGGTTTGCAGAGGTTTCCTGGGGGGATTTCTCCAAGAAGCAAGAACTTAAACATTCTTATTTCTTAATGATAAATTTCCAAATAAATAACACTCAAATGCGTATTAAAGATAACAGGCTAAACATAGAGCTCACTATGATGTCTATATTAAAACACGAGCACAGACAGTAATAACACCCTGTGTCTAATACCCTGAAACACGCATCCCCCCCCTGGCTCCAGGACTTAAGTCCTTGACTCTTCCCTTCAAGGAGGAACCCTGGAGGACATGAGGAACTAGCTGCCAGCCCTACTTAGAACCTAATCACCATGATAAAGAGGGAGTGTTTTGCCTTTATGGTTTTCTAAAGTGCCCACACTGAAAGCATGAAATATTGTTTCGGGAATGCCAGCAAATGCATACTTGTTCTTTCCACTTGATTCAAATGAGGTCTTTTGAGATCTAATGCTTATTTTGCAAGATTAATGCAGGCTACAATCAATATAGCCAAACTTCAGCACTTTGCTGCATTTCAGACTGGAAGTCCAGAAGAGAAAAGAACAACTGGACATTTAAAAATACAGAGTAGCTAATAATGCTTTTTGACGGCTTATGGTGCTGATCACCAGCCGAAGTGGTTTAATACAAAAATACGATTTCACTTGAAGTTTAAGGGTATTCTCTCTTCTGAGAAGCATGAGAAGTAAGAGCTCCAGCTTCTAGAATGCACTGATCATGGTGGCTGATGTGTTCATAGTGACTTTAATGTATTATCCTCTAATGTGTAATATATAGCTACCTATAATGTACCTATGACGGCAGGCTTTGTCATGGTTACTGCCATCAACCTTTCAGACTATACTGAAAATCAGGCTACAGTAAAGAGCTGGATGGTGATTAAGAAAACTAAAAACTTTCAAGTTTTTTGCAAATATACCCGACTTTAAGTAGACCCGATGATCAAGTTAGAAATCTCACGGCACCAACATGCTACATAGGAAATGTTTGCTTATGTCTGGAGGGATCTTCAACCACAAGTTATGGGCCAAGGAAACTTTAAGGACATCTTGGGGTTGCAGACAATCTTCAAGCAGTAGGGAAAGCAGTGTAGGTCAGAGGAAAGGTGGGTCTTTGAGTCTGCGTTCCCAGTTCTGCATCTGTCCTTGATCCAAGGATGGATGCAATCTTGAACTTGACTGAGGACCCACATCCTCATCTACAAGAGCCTAATAGCTGACCTTCCATATTCCAAAGCCTGTGAGCATTCAGTGAGGTCAAAAATAAAAAGGACCTGACTTACTATATTTTTTAAGATTTATTTATTTATACATACAAGCTGGGGTACAGGCCAGAGGCGTGGGGCGGCGAGAGGGTTCAACAGAGACAGAGTGGGGAGCAGAACAGGCAAATCAGAAACACACTGCTGAGGAGAACAGCGGGCAAGGAGAGGCAGGAGAGGTCTGCCGCACCATGTGGGATTCTCCCTGGCTGGGAGTCGAACTCGCATCGCGGGCTGCCGACAGCTCCACAGCGCAGCGCTCAACTGCTGCACCACCAGGGAGGCCCAACCTGACTTACTATTAAAGGTAGTTGTTGAAATACTAAAAATTCCTAAGCAAATACCTTCAAGTTTGAAGGAGAAATGTCTACTCTTTCCCTACCTTCATTCATCACCTCCCTCCATCTTCAGCAGAACAGTTATCACAGTAGAGACAAAAGTAGTAAGTCTCATAGGAATGAGCAGACTTATGCCTACTCTTGGGTTCTGAGTCAGCGTCTCTTACTTAAGAACCTAGATGGCCATCCCCTCAAAAGGAGGGAATTCTCAGTGATAAATATGTAAACTTAGCCTCCTCCAAGAGCCATAAAATTCCTGCTTAAAATATTTTCTGGGCTTCTCACAAAAAACTCATGTTGCTTTGTCTCTCCAAAGGCCCTCTGAGAGCAGATCTAGCAAGTTTAAAGCAAAGTTGCTGTGAGCAGCTGTGCCCATTCTACCCCCAAGCCACGGAGCACGCTCTAAAACCGTGGGCAGTTGCGGGGAAGCTACGGCTTTTAACTACCATTGTGAAAGGCCGTGTGCCAAGACCCAGAGCTGACTGGTATCAAGGACTCTTCTGCATCAACAGCCACATGAGGTTCTCTTCAATCCAGGGAAAACGGGGTTCTGCGGAGCTCCTTGCCACACAGCACATTTGTGTCATGTTTCTTAGGTCACCTAATGACACCCCATCATTATATTACTCACTGAAAATCACTCCCACGAAGCCACTGAATCTGTTTTCCTGGCATGGCCTATAGCACTTTCTTATCCGGCCTGCCAGATGAGAGACTCATTTCAGAACATTCCCCTCACTCCCTTCAGTCACGTCTTTTTAAGTGAAACTATGTGGGGCTCTATTTCTCCTCGTATGTATGTTCACCAGTTAAAATGTTCATTAAACACTTTGTAAATCATTCATCAGGCAAATAACTGCTCAAAATCTGAAATGCTCTAACACCTTGTGATTCTCTGTCCCAAGCCTAAGTCCAGAATCGCTTTTATTGAAGTCAGTGGGCTGTGTTCGCGGTGGTGGGGGCGCGCTGCTCCGCCCACAGAGACCCGCCCGCTTGGAGTCCCTTGTGTTTTGACATGATCGACACCACCTCTTAATAAGACATCCTGAAAACAGTATTAATATTCTTAAAAGCCCTGATTTCTAAGAACAAGACCTTCCATCTGTGGTAATTAGCTGGCAATGATTGCACCTATATTGGACTCAATATCCTGAATTTGTTTTCTCAATCACTGAACTACTACAAAGGTCAATTTCAACTGCTTTTTAATTTTTTCCTATTAATATAAGGATAGAGGTTAAAAATGGTATGACCTATTTGTTTTTAATGTCTTGGGTAGACCATAAAACATTAATAATTTCCAGTGAAAAGTCTTTCTGTGAGTTATATAACCCAGCAAATAAATAGCCTTGGGGCCTAGGGATCTGACTTTCTGCCATCATTATGTTTTAAGTAAAACCTACTTCTGCTGTTGTCTTGACGATTAAACAATGACTCCTTTATATTCTACCAAAGGTGCATGTTCTAAAATTATTATTTTTCCTACTGAGCTTCCAAATGCTTTGCTCATTAAAAAGAAAAATATTAATGCCATCTTAACCATTATATATATATATATATATATATATATATATATATATATATATATATATATATATATATATATTCCGTAAAGTGATTTCTTCTTGATGAATTCACAAAACATTTAAAAATCTTGTCTTCCATCTAGTTTCCAAAATATGAAATAAAATATATGGAGAAATACAAAAGGGCGACATAGTGGAATTTCCAAAACGGAAAGCGTACACCAATTTCTTCTGACTCAGATTGAAAATGCAATAAACGCAGCACCAAGTTAAGAAAACAATGCTATTTCAGAGGCGAATAGGTAGGGGGTTTATAATTGCTGGGTTTAGTCAGGAAGAAAAACACATCTGTCCCCCAAATGATTAACACACCTCATTTTTAAAAATGGGTATGCCTAGCGCTAATAAATAAATCAGGTCACAGGAAAATGCCCACAGAAGGAACTCGAGCTTGGCAGAGTTCAGAATGTGTAGTTCGAATGTGTCTGCCAGGTGAAGCGCTGCGAGAGCCAGGCTGCTGAGCATGGTAGACACAGAAAGGGTGGGGTGACTCTTCAGCATGTCCCCCAAATTTATTCTCCATTTAAGGCAATGAATGAAATTCAATGACTGGGTCTCCCTGGTGGCGCAGCGGTTAAGCACTGCGCTGTGGAGCTGTGGGCAGCGGCAAAGCGAGTTCGATGCCCGGCCAGGGAGAATCCCACATGGCGCGGCAGACCTCTCCTGCCTCGCCCGCTGCTCCCCTCAGCAGTGTATTTCCATCCATCTGCCTGTTCTGCTCCCCACTCTGTCTCTGGTGAACCCTTTCGCCGCCCCATGCCTCTGTCCTGTACCCCAGCTTGTATGAATAAATAAATAAATCTTAAAAAAAAAAAAGAAATTCAATGACTGGCAAACAGAATGGACTGAATACTGGGATGTAGAAGATAAACTTGATGTTTTTGATTGACTTGAGTTTTCCAATTATCAAAATAAGGGAGATTTAACAAGATGATGTCAAATTTCATTGTGTTTTCTTTAAATCCTCAAAACCATAGCTTTCGTGTAAACTTACTGAAGTTCCCATTCACCCAGGTATAAGCCAAGTACATATACTCTAAGACAGAATGGTAGACGTTTTCTCAAAGTTTACTTGGCAAAAATTACATGCAAATCATAAACATAAATTTTTAAATCAAACTGAGTTGCTGAACATTTATGGATTTCTCTATCAGACTCTCTATATCCAGATTTTGGCAGCAGGCAGCACAGAAACAGTAAGTTACCTATGTCTCAGTCTTTTGTCAGAAACTATTTAAAGGAAAGTAGTTTGAGCTTTTTTGTTTGGTTGTTTTCAAATGTAAAAAGTAACCTACTTTTATTACCCTACAAAATGCTGTTGGAGATTTAAGGACTAATTAGTGGAGAGAAAATAAAGCAAGGCAGTATTTTAAATGGTTTATAGCACTTACCAAAGAAGAATACAGCAAATTAAAGAATTATTGTACTTTATATGCATCTTATGTTAAAAACTGATAATTTGTTGAGTAAATATTATCTTCTTCCTGTAATATGTGAATTGATGCCATGAGCATTTTTTCGTATTTTCAATTTTCCAATATTTGCCATTCTCCATATTCTCAGAACTACGTATCAGAACATAGATTGACTACAAAATAAAATCTGGAAACAGATTCACTGAGTACTAAAATGAAGGTATGAGAAATAGAGCAGTATCTTCAAAATGATTGCACATCTGGAATTTTCTGTGAAAACACTGATTTTCTGTTTAGATTTTTTAAACAGAGAGGAATATACACCTAGATAGATCGAGGCAAGATCTCTCCAGTATAGTCAATATGGGCTTTCCTGAGACTTGTGACATTGGTGTGTGGCTTAGTGCAAAGTCATATGTTAGTGGAGCATGAGAACCTTTTACTGCTCTCTTAAGTACCTACAAGAATGAAAACTGGTGCTCCTATCTAGAACTAGGATTTTTACCAGAAATAACTTTCTATCAGAGAAACCATGGCAGGGCAGACATGTAATTACCCAGTATCTACTCTCCATCACGAGTCTCCATCCTCTGTCTTTGAAGGCACAGCCACTGTCCTATTTCTTAGCTCAGGATATATTCCCTCATTTTGTCCTGTTGTCTTTAGAATCCACATCCATGTGGATTCTCCATATACATGTAATTAGATTTGTTCTTTTTGCCTGCTCATCTGTCTGATATTAATTTCATTGCTTCAGAGCCCAAGAAGAATCCAGAGATAACTGTTTTGATAGAGGGCACTTTATTCACTAGGCTTCACATCTGCCAAGTGACTGGAGTTGTCACTAGTCAAACTGTGGATGGGCCACGGTGCTGTACTTGCCACACAGGGATGCATAGCTTCAGAAATGGAATGGAGTCCAATGATGGCCATGTTAAAGTGGGGCACTGCAGAGCTATGAGGTTTGTAACAGGAACACCACCACCAGCAGCATTCAAAAGAATTGTAGAGGCTTCACAGCAAATATATGACTTCAGATCTCTAGCACTAGTTGCTTTGAAAAAACCAACACTGATCTTCAGTTTTCCAAAAACAATCTGAATTTTTATATTAATGTTTTTTAACAGGAAAAAAAAGAACAAAATTAACTTTTGACATTTTTTTTGGTGCCACAAAGATACTTTATGAACTAGAGTCATGTTTTAAAATGGGCTTGGGTTCACTCAAAGGAGCTTGTGACTGGTTACTCTCCAGAAAGCTCTTTCAACATCGAAGCCTGGACTAAGACGGTGAGGTGAGGAATAAGTGCTGCTCTCTCAACAGACTCATTCGAGACATGACCTAAATAAGTACAAGGATGTTAGCAGCAAGAGTGGTCATCAAACTATTACTGGCTGATTAAATATAATAAGCTGAAATAATTGAAACCAAAGAAAACTTGAGTGTATGTATATAAGTAGAGATGATAGAGATGTAATTTCTCTATTAATATAACATGGGGCTATGGTATACTTTAAAAATTTAATCTCCCAATTTCCAGTATTCCTAACAAAACTCTGAAACAGCTTTCTTAGATTTTTAATTAAACAAGTTTCCCTTATTCCACAGAGCTCTGCAGTTAATGTCCTTTACACATTTATTGGGAGGTAATTTCTATTAATATTAACCTAAATATGTGTTTGGGTATGTTATGTGGATGCACAATTAAAAAGAATAATGAATATAAAATTCACAATAGTGGTTACTTCTGGAAAAAGGCAATTAGGCGATTATACTTATTCCATGAGCTGGTATACAGCTGTTCCATGCCATCTAAGTACCCCCTCTACCCAGCCTCTCACAACCCCACCCCCAGGAGCCCATATCTTCAAGATCTAAGCCCTAAATCAGTCCCCAAAGCCAGCTCTGACAAGTTTAGTCACCACTAGCTCTTTGTGCCTTTATTTTCCTGTTAGAAAATTAAAATGTATGACCCGTGGGTCTGTTTATTATTTGTGAGTATTTTTTTTTTATTTTGGATTGGGTGATGGATTTAAGAATGTTTATTTTATTATGAAGTAAACATACAGCAAATAAAAGGGGACAAAAATATGAGTACACAATTAAGTTGAATATTCGTCTGTGTGTGATCACTTTTCCTAAGGTCTGTGACTACTGCAAAACAGGCTTCAGTTCCTTTTTCCTTCTACTTCTACTTCTAACTGGGCCCCAGCCAGGAAATTTATCCTACATGTTTTCCTGGGAGACATAATCTTCACTGACATCATCAATATGGGGAGCACTGCCCAGTGAGATCCAATATTAATTGTTATTACTTATCGAGCATTCTTGGGATTACCTAAAACACAGGAGACAAGATCTCTGACCTGAAGCGTAAGCTTCACTTCACTAGCTAGATTTCAGCTGTTGCACAGGCGGGAAAATCTCAGTTGGGTGTGTTCTTGCTGCTGGACTCCTATTTTTTTTTTTTTCAAGATTTTCTTTGTTAATTTTTGCATAGAAAAACCGGGATACAGGCTAGAGGTACAGGGGGCACAGGGGATGGTAAGAGGATTCACCAGAGATAAAGTGGGAGCAGAACAGGCAAGTTCACTGGAATACACTGCTGAGAGGAGCAGTAGGCGAGACAGGAGAGGTCTGTTGCACCATGTGGTCAGCTCCCTGACCGGGGATCAAACTCAGGCCTAAGAGGTGATAGCACTGATTTAACCCCTAGGCCACCAGGGAGGCCCTGGACTCCTAGATGTTTCAGCTCACAAAACATGGTCACATCCTGATGAGTCCTGTTAGAAATCTTACTCAAAAAGGTATGCCTGTTATTAATTTTTACTTTTATGATCTAATTTTAATGTATCTACATTCTTGGATATAGGCTGCTTTTGAAGTGATGTTATTTGAGAAGAGCTAAGTGATCCACTGACCTATGATATTATTCAACAAAAATGTTTATCAGTTTTTGTTTTTAGCTATACTTCTGAGAATGTGCTAGTTTACATGTATTATTTCATCCTATGTTCACTATTTAAAAAAAAATCTCTGCTTAAGAGTTGGGAAGATTATGAACATATAAGTGATTTGAAATGGTAGGGAATGGGAAAAAAAGCAGAAACCTTTTTAGGATGAAAATTCACTTCTTAATAGATATAGTGAGCTAGGAAAAATGAATGACCTCACTCGCCCAACACTCAGAAAATTGTCTCTGAGGAGATTCAGTAACCAAATTGTTCTGCTTATGGAAGGAAATGGGAATCTGGAAACTGAAGGAGCCTATAATGAGGTACTTTAAATTTGGAAATAAGGAGAGACAGGAGGAAGAGAACAGGAGAAGCGTCCCACAGAAGTATTGGAGGCTAGGGCTCTGCTGATGGAAAAAATCCATCAAGAAATTCCTCAAAGGAGAGAAAAGCTGTCTTATAGGACAATGATACCTGATATTCTACTTTAAGCATCCTAGATGTTGACTTACAGTTCTCCCAGCTAACCCAAACTTTCAGTAAAATCAATTACATAAATCCTGGTGCCAAAGGTACTTTCAGAATGCATACAAGTGGGGTTGGAGGAATTTCTAAAATGACCCCTTAAAATATGACCCATTGAATCTATAAAAAATGCTTACAAGTCAAGAGGTCACCTCTGTGCTTATGATATGCTATTTGTTTTTTTAACCTAAAGATGAGGTTTTTAACCTAAAGATAACCTAAACCCTCTGAAAACCTGAACACCCATTATGAAAGCCAATAGCTACTGAACTGTCACCAAAGTCTGGTTCTGACTCTAAAGATTAGCCAGATAAACCTGATCTAATTACATAAAGGCAGAGAGCGTTCTCTGGCTGACAGCAGAAGACAAAGACAGACATGAAAAGTGAGAAAGATCTGATGCCGCATTTTTTCTTTGAGGATGAACAGGGTCGGGAGGAACATGGACGGCCTCAGGGAACTGAGAGCAGCTCCTGAACACAGGCAGTGAGGAACTGGGACCTCAGCTTTATAACCACAAGGAGCTAAGTTCTGCCAACAACATGAATGAGCTTGAAAGTAGATTCAGTCCCAGAGCCTCCAGCTAATTGCCCGGGATCTTGCAATATCTATTATTGTGTGATAGCCCCAGTAGTATCAAGCAGGGTAATTAGATGGATTCACTCTTGCTCCAAAACTATCTGTTGTTTCTAGAATCCTCTGAAAACCTGAACACCCATTATGAAAGCCAATAGCTACTGAACTGTCACCAAAGTCTGGTTCTGACTCTAAAGTACACAAAGATACGATAAAATGCATCACACACACACACACACACACACACACACACACACACACACACACACAGTCCATTGTGACCCGTCACTTTTGGCTGACCTTCCCTTGCTCATCTCCGCATCATTTCACCTTCTAGAGAGTTCCCTTTAATGCATTTTGTTATACTCAGTCATCATGACGGGCGAAGATAGAATGCAGAAAGTGCAGACTGATGTTCTGCAGGTCAAACATGATCTTTAGATAACATATTCAGTTAAACTGATTTTGTGTATATGAAGGTGTATATAAACATATCCATCCATCCATCCATCCATCCATCCATCCATCCATCCATCCATCCATCCATCTGGTTTGCACAGTTAGCCTTCCTATATTTGCAGGTTTTGCACCTGTGGATTCAATTCATAATTAACTGAAAATACATTTCTAGTCAGGCATATGCTGGTTGTGTATGTAGATTTTTTTCCTTGTCACTATTCCCTAAACAATACAGCACAACTACTATTTACATAGTATTTACATTTCATGAGATATTATAAGTAATCTAGACATTATTTAAAGTACAGAGGAGAATGTGCATAATTATATGCAAATACTGTACTGTTTTATAGGAGACTGAGCATCAGTGGATTTTGGTCTTTGTGGAGGCTCTTGGAACCAAGGGATGATCATATACAGAAATGTAATAGGTTTATGTATAATATAGAAAATTTATGTAACTCTATAAAATATATTGATGCATACACATTACATATATATGTAAAATGTTGCAAAATTTAAAAAGATGATTACACATCAATATCCAGATTCATGACTTCTCTGGAAATATCAGATGGCTTTGTCTCATAAAGATCCTTCTATACAGTGATAATCAGCTGAGGCTAAATGAATCCCATTTTAAAAAACATGACTCATCACTCTTCATTTGTCCTTGGTCTCCACCACTCCCTTTTGTCTTATCAGTGTTTGCCCACTTTGTTCATTTATGTCATGCTCCTGTCCCCTGAAGATGGTGATTTGTGCTGGTAACACTCACTTGTGTCTCAACCTCCATGAAAATGTCTGATTATTTCATTTGCTTGAGATCTCTGCTTTTGCTGCACTTCTATAGATTTTTTAAATACTTCTCAAATATCTTTTATATTAACAGTAAACAAGCAAATAAACACAATTACAACCAAAAGCAATGCTAGATGTTTTTCTCCATTAATGCTTCTTAAATTTCTTGAGAGTTGGATTAAGTCTTATTTGCTATTTTTTCTTCCCAAGATACTTAGAATAGTGAAGTGTAAGTATTCAGCAAATTTCTCAAGATAGTTACGTAATAAATCAGTTTGTCATTCCAATTATAATGACAGATAAAAACAGTGTGAACGAAAGTGACATACGTAATTATTTGGTGGTGTTGCTTATGCACAGAACTAATTTTTCATACTTTACCTTTCACAGTTAAATAAAATTTGATTTTCTTCAAACAGCATTTAGTAGTTTCATTTGCACATGTGTTTTCCTCATCTTTTCTGCAATTACCTTAATGGAATGCTTGTTTGAATCCTCACAGATCTGGTCATATGGAAATAAGCTGCTATTTGATATGACCTTGCATCATTACTGTAGCTTCTCAAAACAGTTTTGGATCCAAAGTGCAAAAACCAGTCTTTATTAGTGGTAGAGTGATTTGCTCAGGACACAGAGATTGGACCTCACCGTCAAATTATTAAATTCAAATTCCTTAGTAGTTCATAAATTTTGAGGCACTGCTCTTCTTTTTAGGTTGGATAAAACAGAGTGTAGTCTCATGGACTCTTGGTCTCAGGCTCTTTGAACGGTTTAAGCGTCTGGCACCAGGGAATTAGAGTGAACTATTGTTCAATGAACTGGCTGACTAAAATGAAGCTAGTTGTTCGAACAGAATGAAAAATTGACTGATGGATTACCTAAGAATTGACAGCATAATTCCTATACATTATAAACCCTAAGATTCCTCTATCACTGACCTAGCAGAGAAACAATCCCTCTACTTCTTAAATTTGTAGCTTCATTTAACCTTGTAAATAAATATTCTTGCTTCGTTCTGCATTCTTTACCTCTGGAAAAATGAATGATAAGCTCATCAAGATAATTAAAGTGCAGTTGTTCTGTAGTAGTCTAATGGAATTGTCAGATCTCATTACTAACAAGAGTGTATTATTCACAATCAATCATGTATTCATTGATAGAAATAGCAAGGTTGTCTTCATTTTTAAAAAATACCATTTAGTTCAACTGCAGTTCTCTCTATATGCTTATCATTGTTTTAGAAACCATCTTTAAATTGCTCTCATTTATTTTACCTTTTCAGAAGTTTATTTCTAGCATGTCTATGTGACTGCAGCAGAATCAGATTAAATTAACAGATTTAGTTAACTCATTACTAGGTGATGACTTCTTTTCCTTAAACCTTGGTGAATCAGACAGCAAGATTATGGTTTGACGATAGAGGCAGCTATGCTCCTCATTACATATATATACACAAAGTATTGTAAAGGAGATACTGACTGATGTCAACATCAGCACATGTGGTCAAATATGTCCAATTTGACTCCTTCCTAACTTCTCTGACTAAAGAAAGTGTCTGCTAAGCCAGTAAGATGATGAGACTACCTGATTTCCTATTCCTAGTGTCTTTCTAGCACTTCTGCGCTAAGAAGTACCTTACCTTTTCATTTAATTTTCCTGCTGCCAGGTAAAAAATATATAAAAGTTTTCAACAATTAAGTTGATTTCTTTCAACTGCTGAGAAAAGTAACTTATAATGAGTTTTGCTACCTCCGTGCTATTCTTTTAAAAATGATTTAATAATATTTAAAGGTTACTGGTATGATTCACTGGCTTCCTGTGGTTAAAAAAATGTGTATATTCTCAGTCTCATTATCCAAATCATTAACTTTTAAAAATTCATCAACAGTTAGATTCTTTTAATTACAGTTAGGAGACATAATTAGTAGATAATTAAATGAATTTTTTCATTGAGGTAATTTTTTCACTGACGTTCAATGCCACAATGGCAAAGTACATAAATCATAATTATACAGATTGTTCTATACAATTATATTCAAAGTGAGATCACCATACAACCAATATCTGGTTTAAGACTCATTACGAGCAATCAGACAATCCCCCTTATGTCACCTCCCAACCACTATCTTGTCGAAGGGAAGTAATATCCAGAATTCCAATACACAAATTATGTACCTTCTCTGTGTTTTTTTTAAATCTTGCTGTTATATTTTTAAATTCATCCCTTTATTGCCTGACACTAGTTTGTTGATTTTAATGACAACAATGATTTTAATGATAGATTTCCATTATATAAATACAACACAAATATTTGGTTTGCTTTCCCTTAGTGGCTACTATAAATAACCCTGTCTTAACACCAGTACACACATCTTGGAACTGGGCACATGCCTAGCATGAGGATTTCTGGGTCCAATGGTAGGAATATATTCAGCTCAGTAGATGTTGCTAAAAGTTTTCCAGAGTGATTTTTTCAACTCATCCTCCCACCAAAAGTGTATGAGAATTCCAGCTGTTCTACAACCTTGTCAGCACTTGGTATTGTCTACTTTTTCCAGTTCAGACATTCTTGCGGTTGAGTAGAGATATCACATTGTATCAAATTTGTACTTTCTTAATGACTAAGTCAAGTCCCTTTCCACATATTATGTGCTATGCTGGGTATTTTAGGGTTGAAGAAACTCAAATCTCTTCCAGATGGTTCTTAATTTTGGTGCTCAAACAGTCTTTTTTATGAGAATGAAACTGTACTAGTGAATCTGGAGCTCACATGCCATGGGGAATAAAATCATTAAACAAAAGTACCCCTTCTTCTCTCCCTACACACATACCCTCCAAGCTTACCATGCCTATTCACAAACTCCTAGAAAAGTAGATTAGGTTAGGATAAGAAGAGACTGGGTAAATTTAAACGCAATGCCGAATGGAGCAATGGAAAAAAAAAATACGGCATTTATCATTTTCCTTTTGTGGAAAATACATTTAAAACCTAAAAAATTCAATTCAATAAACCAAACAAAAAGGGTGCACTGTTCAAGTCCTAAAACAGAGCACCCAGAGTGGAAACCGAAAAAAATGAGGCAGAACTCAGTCCTTCCCCGAGTTCTATGGTCAACAGTTCATGAAACAACTCCAGAAGATGTCAGCTAACAAACCCAAAAACCATACTCGGGACTTCCCAAAACTAGCAAGAAACCTAAGACAAGAAAACACTAATACTGGGGCCTCCCTGGTGGCTTAGGGACTAGGTCTTAGTGCTACTATCACTTCTATCGCCTGAGTTTGATCCCCGGCCAGGGAGATGACCCACATGGCACAGCAGACCTCTCCTGTCTCACCTGCTGCTCCCCTTAGCAGGGTTTCATTAAATTCACCTGCACTGTCTGCTCCCCACTCTGTCTCTGGTGAATCCTCTCACTCCGTCCACACCTCTAGCCTACACCCCAGTTCTTCTGCACAAAAATAGTAAGAGAAAAAACCAAAACATCAACACCTAAGACTGATAATGCATGATGCAGCAAGGGAAAAACAGGAAAGAAATAGAAACTATTGCCTGGGTCACACTAGTCCACACTCCTTTCTGGTACTCAGCAAAGAGTCTACGAAACTGCATTAGAGCCAAGTTGTATACCACTTAAGGAATGAATAAGCATAAGAACAGATTAGGTAAGGGAAAAAAAGGAAAGTGACTGTGTTTTTTAGACACATTACCTTTGCTCTCCTCTTAAAATAAACACAGGCAAACTTCTCAAATGGCCTCAGCAAAGGCATATCTAAAACAGCAAATTAAGAAAGGACAAAAGGGGAAGAGAGATAATTGGGCTGAGTAATTTGCAAAGTGAAAGAGACAGAACTAATAAGCCAGTGTGTACTGAACATCTCTTGTTTCACAGCAAGGGAATGAAGCACTTGTGTGGGGGGAAGCATGTAAACTAAGAGGAGAGTCAGGGGTAGGGTCCAGCAGTGACCTTGGAGGCACTGTGCTCGCTGAGCCCTTATGGCCACACCAGGCAAATGCTGCCACCAGGTACACACTTCACCTCTGCCAACACCCAGTTTTTTTTTTAATTTGCACAGAACTGGGGTATAAGCCAGAGGTGTGGGTGTGGGGAGGTGGGGGGGGGTGAGAGGATTCACCAGAGACAGGGTAGGGAGCAGAACAGGCAGATCGACTGAAACACACAGCTGAGGGGAGCAGCGGACGAGACAGGAGAGGCCCGCTGTGCCCTACGTGGGTCAGCTCCCCGGCCGGGGATGGACCTCAGGCATTTGTGCTGATGGTGCTGAGACTCAACCCCTAGGCCACCAGGGAGGCCCAATCCATTTTTTATGAAGTCAACAGAGACAGATAGCAAGGGCAAGCATAAAAGTCCTTTCTTCTTTTCTTTAAAATATATGACCCAATTCCCTGCCTTTCTATCTTCTGAATGCCCCTTTGAGCATGGAGAGACACGACATTTCCTTTGCCCTGTCTACCTCGCCAGTTCTCTTTGGGACACCTGCTCCATTCCTCTTTTTTAGGGCAGTGCACCTCTATCCTTGTATTTTATCACGGGATCTGGGTGGAAGGGAGGGCTCTTTTTCCACCAGCAAGTAGCTGGACATTTGTGGCATGCTGCAGTTGAGACTATGTGTAGATGACTGAATTTTAGATCAGTCTAATTTAATGTGATTCCCACATAAAACTGTCCACCAAACATACACATTTATATATGTTATTTTATAGTTAGGGAATAAGAGCCTTTCAGCTCTAAAGCAACAACTGGAAGGTCGTAGCTGCCGCCACCTACTGAATATTTTATTGAGAGCATAGTTAAATTAACATGAACCTTGACATAACACTTTAATTTATCTTTGGAACGGGAGTCATGATTAGGTGTACATTTTTCTGGTCTATGTATTCCACGGTTAAATATATTTTTCTACTAAGGTCAGTCCAGGCGTAACTCAATTACTAACTTCGTATGGCATCATACCTAACAGTTTTTTGATTTAAAAATTCAAAGTTCAGGGAAAAAAAAAAAAAACCCTGCAGCTCTAATGAGAAATTGCATGGTGTTGGATTTGATAATTCTCAACATATTGAAATGGAAAGGGAACATTGAAAGGGAAAACCTCGTGTGTTCTACCTATTTGTAAGAAATCTGGGAGCACGGGCCTGTGTTCCCACATAAAGGCACCTGCCTGTATCAAAGTGTCTCCCAGCCTTCCGTCCTGCCCCAGGGACTCAGGAAGCATGTGTATCTTGTTCTACAGTTGCAGATTAAAAAAAAAAAAAAAAAAAAAAGCAGAGGGCCAAAGAGAGAAAGCTACCTGGGAACTCAGAGCAATAGCAGGCTGGGAGGGCAGTCTGGCGCTTCCCAGCTTACTAGCGAGGTCCTCCCGGGTGTGCGCACCACGGGGTTCCTGTGTTTGTCTGGAGCCATCCAAGTCACCTTTCTGTCAATGCTGTGGTACCCCAACTGCATCTGCTCAGAAGTCCTGCTTCGGGGGCTCTTGGAGAGGGACAGGATCACCTCTCCCCAGAGAAGCAATAACTCTGGGGCTACTCTGCCTGTTTAGGGTGGCCACAAAGACTAGCGATCAAAGGGCACTATCGAGGCACAAGTCCAGGTTTCATGAATAAACTTCCCCAACCATGACATTCAAATAGGTTCATCTGGATGCCTGAGAACTAGCTGGAAGGAGCAACCTCCCAGACAGGATGGCAGGGAGCAGGGACAGCAGGGTCTGGTCGATACGGCTCTCTGAGGCTAAGTGACAGCACCGAGGAGTCGGAATCAGGAGTCACGACCAGGAATTCGGAGCATTTGTCTCAGTCATTACCAGCCTGGGACTCCCAGCTTCCTGAAGGAAAGAGTCCAAATGAATACATCTGGAACTTAATAAGCCAAGCCACAGAGATCTGGTGCTGAAAACCAGAGAGCAGCAAGGCTGGAAGGGGGCCAGGGCTACGGTACGGCATGAGCGTATCAGATGATGTGGACGTCCGAGATGAAATATGAATGCACCACATGACGCACGGCATATGGTCCGAACAGAAACACGACTGCCCTTTGACATTAAGTTCCAGGCATCTATACCTGGGAGACATTTCTCTAACAGGAAAATGGCTCAAGAATGGCAAAGCAACTGAGGAGCTGATTTTGATGGAAAGATTTAATGAGTTAAATAGACATTAACTGTCTGTTACAGGCAAGAAGACAGAGGTAAGCAAAAGCTTGAAGAATTTGTTCTCTAGATCCCTAATATCAACCAGAGTTCCTGGCTCTTGGTAAGTATTCAATAACTTATTTATTAAATGAATTGATAGCTTTTGCCTCTAAATATGGTTATAAGAAGGACTTACTCTTTGCTATGGGAATATGCAACCCCAAGATATTTTCAGGGCTCTTTGTTACAAGACCGAGAAACACTTTAAAGAGAGCACACTCAGTTATTATTTCTAAGCATGAGACAAAGCTTATATATTCTCCTAATGCACAAAGGGCAAGTGAACTTCCTTGGAAGCTGTTTAAGACTGTTACTTTGATGAAGAACTTTCTAGGACTCTGCCCAAGCTCCAGAGGGGTGCCAATATTCACAGACAGAAACAAGAACTTCCTGCATAACACAGTTCGCAGATTTTCCAGCAGGAATGACAAACTATGAAAGCTTGTACCCACATGCCACCCATACTCCTGTCCTTCAACAACTTGGATGCCCAGGGCCTCCCTGGTGGCTCAGTGGTTAAGCGCTGTGCTGTGGAGCTGTCGGCAGCGGCGACGCGAGTTCGACACCCGGCTGGGGAGATTCCCACATGGCATGGCAGACGTCTCCTGCCTCGCCCGCTGCTCCCTTCAGCAGTGTATTTCCATCTATCTTCCTGGGCTATTCCCCACTGTGTCTCTGGTGAACCCTCTCGCCACCCCATGCCTCGGGCCTGTAACCCAGCTGGTATGCATAAATAAATAAATCTTAAAAAACACCTGGATGTCTAGATGACACTTAGTAATCATACTTGATGCATATATGAGGATTTCTGCCTTTGTCACAAATAACTTCAGCAATGATATTTACTGTAAATTTTGGATGATTTTTAAATAGCCAGAATGTATTTGCTCTGTGACTGCAAACATTTAATGTGGTATGCATTTGATCAAAACTTTAATAAATTGCAAGAAAAGATATGTTTCCCATATGGGAAGTCGGAAATGAAAGGGTAATGGTTATGACTCAACAGTACCATGTTTAAATAGTTGTCCCTGGTAAATGTAATCCAGAATTGCAGCTCCAAAGAGCAGATCAAAAGGAAAACTGTGAAACTGATGCCATCTTTGATAGATCATCTGCAACTAAAATAAAAAAGAATACCTTTCATCAAAAGATCAAGATGTATGAGGATTACTAAAGATCCATTCAATAGTGTTTTTTAATAGAGTCTGAATGGACTCAGACCACGAGCACGCTTCAGAGCTTTGGGATGTGATATTGGGGTCTATTCTGTGACCACCTGCTTACTCTGGCTAGCATGAAAGAGACAGAATAAATGGGAGATACTATGGAGTAGGTGGCTGGGAAACAAGCTTACATGTGGAGCTACCCAACGTGAGGATGGATTTCCATGCCACTAGATCACCTTTCTACTCTGCAGTTACTTATTATCCTTCATATTTAATTTTAGCATCTTTTAGGTGAGGCTATTCTTCAATCTAAATCAAACATGAAAAAGAAATAAATCCAAAATGCATCATATACAATCTCTACACAACAAATTCCTACTCTATGCTAAGTAATTTAAGTGTCAGATCCAATTAGATGCAATGATCAACTTCTGAGAAAACATGGAGGGAATACAGCCAGGAAAAGCCAAACTCTCAGACCACTGTGAATCCTCAAGATGAAAGGTGGGTGTGTAGACTCTCTGCTGGCTTATTGCCGACTCCCTGTTCCACTGGGCAGACAGCTTCTAGCCACAGAACTCTTCCCTGTGTTACACTTCTGTCTTAGAAGTCAGTGGTGACTGCCTAGTCATAAATCCTGGGTCTTTTGCAAGCACACTCCTTACTCTCTCTACAGCATTTACCAAGTTGTTTACTTCCCTTTTATACTAGATTCCATGAAAATGAACAGCCCATATCACCACATCTCTAGAGAACTTCCTATGCTACCTACTGTTTCTGTCCATTTCATTTCATGCAAATCTCCCATAAGAGTCTGCCTTCAGGGCCTCCCTGGTGGCACAACGGGTTAAGTGCAGCATTATGAAGCTATCCAGAGCCACTGCAGCATGAGTTCAATACCCGGCCAGGGAGATCCCCATACAGCACAGCAGACCTCTTCTGCCTCGCCCCGCTGCTCCCCTCAGCAGTGTACTTCAGTTGATCTGTCTGTTCTGCTCCCCACTCTGTCTGTGGTGAATCCTCTCACCACCCTACACCTCTGACCTACACCCCAGCTTTTATGCAAAATAAAGTAAAAAAAAAATTCTGCATTCAGATCTCTTTTCTTTTCCCTAATCGTCTCGTTTTCACACACGCCTTCTGTTAAAGTGTCCTATGTCAAAAACAACGCCTTTCATTTGTCATTTACAAAGACCAGCAGCCATCTCCCATAAACGTTCTGCCATCACATCAAACTAACAACTAGCCATCAACGTGCTCCTGGTGTACGCTACTCAGTGACTTCTCACCATGATCTGGCAGAAGTGGCCGTCCCAGGCTAACAGGCTCAGCCCCATAGAGTCATCCCTAAGGGAGGTTTCTTTACAAATCCAGTACCCAGTCTTGTACGACAAGTAAGGAAACTAACTGCACTGCCTTCCTGTCTTTCACATGTGTCTCTTTCCTATCTCTTCCTCCTTCTAATTATCTAGTTAAGAAATCTCTTGTGAACAACGTCCATGAGAAGATTCATCTTATTACAGTTTCCTCTGTGAACTCACATGGTGTGCATGATAAAAGTATAATTAAAGCACAACTCTGGTCAAGCTGTCCCCAACTGCATATTTTTGGTGGTTCCCAAATACTTCCTGAATAAAGGAGAATAAGAGAAACACACAGAAGACTAATATCATAGTGAACAGTCATGGAGGTAGAGGAAAGGGAGACTGCAAGAAGACTCAAAATACTAGCAAGTGTTTGCATGAATAAGATACGGACTATAGCCACAGGGTGAGACATTACTGTAACATGGGAAGAACCACAAGGTGCTTACCTAGATCATTACCTTCTGCTAGACAGCCCTTTCCCTACCCCTTCAATGCCAGTCTATAAATATACATCCATAAAGTGAACACACCGCTCACAGAAGGATTCTGAGATTGAATCAATCTGACACTTACAGTCGTAGGGATGGGAAAATAAGCCTGCGGTATACTCAGGCTTTGGGGGCATCTGGAAGGCTGAGAGGCTGTCGTGGGGCCCTGTCCCACACGGCCAGGCCTCTTTTGTGTCAACAACAAATGAGTACCTCAAAGAGGAGGTTCTCCCTTTAAGAGTTAACACCCTTGGGCCTCCCTGGTGGCGCAGTGGTTAAGTGCTGCGCTGTGGAGCCGTCAGCAGCGTGCAATGCCAGTTCGACGCCCAGCCGGGGAGAATCCCACATGGTGCAGCAGACCTCTCCTGCCTTGCCTGCTGCTCTCCTCAGCAGTGTATTTCTGATCTGCCTGCTCTGCTCCCCACTCAGTCTCTGGTGAACCCTCTCGCTGCCCCACACCTCTGGCCTGTACCCCAGCTTGTATGTATAAATAAATAAATCTTAAAAAAAAAAAGAGTTAATACCCTCTCTCCAGTTATGTCAACTAGATTTATTTCTGAAGACCCCCTTTAGTGTCCCCAAATCTCTAGAATAAGGAACTCAGTCCTCTAAAAGTACCCATAAGATTTGACAATAAAAATGGAAAATAGTCCTTCAAATTCAGATAAAATTTCATTATCCATGAAGCCTTTCTAAGCCAAAAAAGAGAGCTTCAGTCAGCCGTATTTTCTAACAATCTGTCTGAACCACAATTACAATTTATTACATTATATCAGACGTCAAAGCTACCTGTATCTCCCAAGTATTTTATATTCACTGATGGCTAGAATGGAACCTCAGTGTTTTGTTGGAGGGAAGATGGAATACAGGAACAAAAGACATGGCTCGAGAAAATCTCTGGCGCCTGTGAGTTCTGTGATGAACACTAAACAGGCTTCTTCACTGTTGGGAGACTTACTTTCATCATCCGCAAAGCGGCAATAACTATCTTTGCTCAAACAAGTAGTTATGAGAACTATGCTAATCTTTCCAGAAAGCACTTCCTAAATGATCACGCACTCTACAAATATGATTTACTAGGCACATCTGACACTGCATCTTACCAGTTTCTTTAATATATCAGGTACTCAATAAATAGTTGTAGAACCAAATTGAATTTCAACCCTTCAAGGTGAAATGAGAAAGGTTTATTTAAGCAAAACTTCGGAAATGCACTTTATATCACCTAAGATTGTTTTTATAAATAAATGATGCCCCAAATGAATACCAACTAATAGGAAATAACATCACTGTTAGCTCAGTATCTGGAATGCTCTGGTTTAAACCACAGTGTAATACCATCATTTTTATTGGGAGTTATCAAGAAAATAGAACACGTTAAGCTTGATAGCATTGCCTTTGGCTCCAGAAGACAAAAGGAGCATGTTTATAAGAGAAAGACAAACAGAAAGCAAAAGAAAACAAGAGAAATGGATCACTGGAGAGAAAGACAGAGAATGTGCATCTTCCATCTAATGAATGCTGAGATTGCCTGCCCCTGCCTGCACTCCAGGGCAGGAAGTGGACATCGGGATAAAACGGCTTCATTTTGCTTGCGAGAAATGCTGATTCTGATAAGAAGCATGAATGCTTCTGAAATCTCACCAGGCCTAATTATATCTTAAGTTTGAGGAGGAGGAATGACGTTGGTTTTGAGATTAGATATTCCACATTTAAATTTTATGGAACTACTGATTGCGGCTCTTCCTCTTCCAACTTTACAATGGAGAAACATGAAGAGCAGAGACGGGGCCACAACTGATGCTTCAGGAGAAATTCTTAATCCTTACATTTCCACCGTGCCCGTGTGAGTGATGCCCAGGGCAAATCCACATTAGGCTCGGAAATCAGTGTATCCACAGTTCATCAATGACATCTACCTCGCAGGATCTGGGAGCTGGACCCAAGTCACAGACAGCTGTTCTCACTGAGGGCCCACCATGGACCCCTGAAGGAAACCTAGGCTCTTTAGGCACCGTCCTTAAGGAGAAAGCCAGAAAAGGGAGAAATAATTGGTGGGCCTAATAGCAATAAAAACAAAGGCTGTTATGTTTGCAATGCTTACCACGTGTCAGGCAGCGTTGCCCATTCTTTATACCTATCACCTTTCTGAACCGTCACGACAACCCTGAGAGGCAGGCACTTTCATGATGCCAATTTTACAGGTCCAGAAATGGAGGCAGAGAATAAATACCTTGCCCACATCCTTATGTAAATCCTTATGTAAATATCATTATACAAATGATTCTACTTGGTTCCAAAGACTTTGCTCTTAATAACTGAAAACAATACCTTCATGTTACCTCCAACTCATGAGACAACTCAAGCTGGCAAGGCATTTATGGACGAATGTGCCAGATCCTGTAAATGATCTGATGAGCTTGAGAAGGGAATTGAGGGTTTGTGTTACTAGGTGGGGAGGTGAGTCCTAATAGACTTTCACTGCTAATGAAAGCCAAGTTTTCCAATTACAGGGCTAAAGAAAGCCAAGTCACACATCCAGGGTCCCCTGGATAAATGACGAGGCTCATGGGGCACTTATGCTTCTCAGATAATTTTCCTCAGTTTTCTGGGATCCAGGAATATAGAAACATATTTTTAGGTTGCAATTTTATTCTGATTTCCTAGTCAGCCTCTCCCAAAACTACTATGGCAATTGTAAATATCTTAGCTCAACTTTTGCCTGTTTTGTTTTCTTCTGCCTTCCTCTGGTGGAAGTATATACCATGGAATGATCATGAGAGTAGAGAAAGGGCAGGATAAACAAGGAAGCTGAGATGGAAGGCTGCCCTTAGAATGTGTATGTCTGACAGGTGTTTCTTTCCAAGGGTTGGGGGCCCTTTCCAAGAGAAAATGTAAACAGTGAAGTTTGGGACTGTCTTTTGATGACCCCCAACTTGTCAGAACCTCATTCTTATCCATGAACTCTCTGTGCCAGTATTTGCAAGAAGTGGCCCATCTACTTGCAAAAAATATTTCCAGAACCTTCCTTTGTACCATGGTGGGAAAGGACAGTCATGGTTTAAACCAGTGGCTCTTAAACTTAACCTTTACATACAATGGACCATTTCATTAGTCAAGTGGTGCTTAAGAAACTCCTTCACAGAGTGGAGTTTTAACATACTGAAAATATTTCAAAATTACCATTATGAAAACCATTTTACATTGAAAGATAGTTATGAAAACATTAAAAAGCAAATTCACACTGTGGCATGTCCTTTAAAGAGCATGCTAAATGAAGTTCTGGCAGCCAGTCTAATAATTACTGTAATTTCTAGGTAATTATGAAAGTAAGCACCATTTTGCCTTATTTGCAACACCATAATGTGATAGGAAAATAATTGTGACTATTGGTGACAAAGTTCCCCACTGTGCATGCTGCATACATTAATAATTGAAAATTATACTAAATTTTAGCTTGAGATTATTGAGACTAAAGTAGTGCTCGTTATCTATTCTTGATTTCCTTTCATGGAGGTCTTTTTGTGGTCTCAAGGCTCAGAATATCAAATTAAATGGCATCCTTTAGAGTCAACTTCCAGTTTTATTGCTTAGAATGAAATAATTACTGAATTTTTAATTTAAATTATTAGGTTGGAAAGAGGTGGGGAAAAATTATTGCTTTCTTCCCATTCCTAAAGTCAAGCCACGAACCCCAACGGCCTAGAGTAAAGTATGAGTGTTTGCCTGGTGGGGATGGGAAGGTGCTGTACATCTGAAGAAGTGTGAACTTATTCCCCTAAATACAGTGTTGTCAACCAATGCTACCTCAATAAAGAAATCAAAATCATGCCCCAGACAACGAGGGTATCAGCTATACATGGACATTCTCAAGATGCCTTTTCCTTACAATTTTCCATTAGAGAGGCAGTAAATTTACAATTGTTATTTGTGTAGGGGAATGTGACTGATAATTTTAATCGTTGCTTAAATTAACATGCAATTAAATGAACTATCTACTCAAGTATCAAGAAACAAAACAAGAAGGCATAGATCAGATGATGGTGAAGTAGAAATATCTGTGTAGAATGGGCTTGTAAAGAGGCATCACAAAGCACGTGCACCCTAAAGAGTCAGAGGACAGCCAGATGCTGGGACCTAAGAGAAAGTGTGACCTGAAGGGCTCAGCAGAGGAAAAGGTGCTGCAAAGTGGGTAAGCAGGTGGAGTGCAAAGTCATCCCTATGCACAACCGACCCCCGACCCTGTGGACAACCAAGAAATGGATTCTCAGTGCTGCACATGGACTTATGGACTTGCTAAGAATTAAGTTTTGCCTATTTTGTTTGTGTGAAAACCACCCTCAGTAAGGAATTGTAAACTGTTTTAATGAAACTAGCTAATACACAAGTATCCTTTCCTTATAAAATCAGTTATTACAGAGAGCTGAGGACACTGAAGTCTTTGATCACAACCTGTTCCTCCCCTCTATGTGGAAGTAGCAAGGAAGAGTAGATTTTCATGCCTTTTCTGTGATACGTGTGTTTGATTTATGCTATCATTTATATAAATGGTGTAATATATAATTTAAAAATTTTATTTTGTTCAACAATTTTGGTACCATCCCATGTTAATACAGAATCTTCTTAAACATTTGGATACTGATATTCTACAGATTACATAGCCTTCAATTTTTTATTGGACACAGTTTTTCTCCACTATATTTACCACTGTAAACAATGAAGTAATAAGCAAGCTTTGTAAACTTCCTTGAGCTCATGCCCTCTGTCGCATTACACACAAACTGATGGGTAGACTTGCTGGGTGAGAGTGATTGAGTGAGTGAGTGAGTGTGTGTGTGTGTGCGTGTGTGTGTGTGTGTGTGTGTGTGTGTGTAACCATAGGATATACAGCCAAATTGCTTTTAAAAGTTTCCAAAATTAAAATCCCATTAGCAATTGGAAAGAATTTGAACTTCCCCCACCCCATCAACATCTGACTTTCTGATATAAAAAGACAGAGATTTGTGTTTCTGTGATCTGTCTCTGTGAAAGAGCTGCAAAGTAAGGTTACAGTAATTCCTGGCAGGAATTCCAGGCTGTTCTCTTTCCAGAAGAACAAATTCCCTTGTATTCATTAATCAATGATAAGAAAACCTAAAGACACTACTGACAATAGCAAATATAAACCAGAAACGCAAATTGATATTCTAATCTTTAGTTTTCTTTCTGAAAAGAGAGATGGGGCAGGTGGGGAAGAGAACAGAGCAAGAAGACACTGAAAGAGAGTGATAAGAACAAATGAGAAGGAGAGGAACTAACATTCCTTAAAGAAAGTCATTTTTACCCCAGGTTGTGCAGTAGATGGTCCCTGCGCTAATAAAACCCCAATCTATGAAGAGAGGAAAATTAATAATGGACGTTGACAGTCACATGATACGTGAGTATAGATGTACTCTGGGAAAATGAGAAAGACATCCGACCCCACAAAGAATCCCGGCCCCACTATCTGAGTAGGAAGACAGGAGCGGGTGCCAAGATTGCTACCACACTGGACTTCAGCATCTAAAACATTATCTGTTCTCATAACCCACGCACTAGAACAGCCTGATAACTCAGACAACTTATTAATGAGTTCATTTGGAGCTTGGCTGAGATGCCACATGGACCTAACTTGTTATTCATTCTACCGTCTAATTCTAGAATCTAATAAGTCTACACTTCCGTGATGAAGATCTATAAAATACTGAGAAAGTAAAAATGGTCTCTAGATGTTATAAAATGGCATATATTCAAGCAAGGATATTTGAAGTCTTCCTTTTCCTTTTTTTTTTCTTTTTGTTTGTGACGGGGGTGGTGGTTAATTCTCAGAAAATACAAAGAATGGGATGTGAATAACTATCGTCGTAAAAATCACAGACTCGGAGATGACAAGAGAGCAACAGAACACACGTGCAAGGATTTACGACTATTTGGTACTCAAAGCCTTCGCAGACTGCCAAACCATGCCGCACATTAGCATAATTAAAAACAGGGACTGAATCAGTACCCTGGAAAATAGGCAATAACTAAATAGTGCCCCAGATTCAAGTGCCTCTAACTGCTCTGTCTGAAATACATGCTTCTAGAGAACAGGACCGCTGAGTTAAGCTACGGGGACAGCACAGTGCCCGAAGTCAGTGGGCGCTGCCTTTGGAACCAGCGCAGATAAAGTATTTGTGGTGTGAGGGCTTGGGCTACGAGGGTTCTTGAAATATAGAACTTTACTCCAGTAATTTCTAAATTTAGCAGAGCTATTAGGAAAATAAGTGTCTTTTTTGGTTGGAAGAATTGAACAATACTTCCCAACATTTCCCAAAACTTTCAAGGGGGCTGCGGCTGCTCCACTTCTGTTTTGCAGCCACAGACGGAGGAATTTCAAAGATCCAGCTGCTGCCACAGACAATGGTGTCAGCCAACTCTCCCCTCCTCTCTATCACCTCCTTCTCTCTTCCTATGTTTCACCGAGCGTTACTGAATCCAAGGAAGATTCTCTTTCCACTCTACTGTGCAGAGTGAAGAAAATTTCACTTTAAACTTCATGTATTAACAATATTCACTAACAACACCCAGTCTTCAATTCAAAGACAAATCTTTTGGTTTGTTTCAAGGCTCTATTCTAGCACAAGTGTTGGTGAGTTAATGAAAGAATTGCTGGTGGAGAAGAGGAAAAATGACAGTGTCTCCTCTCGGCTCCTACTTGCATACTCCTGAGGGGGAGGGGTGAACGTGGGGTGAAGGGGCTTCTTCTGCATTATTTGAGTTGTCTGAGCGATCGTTATTGCTTAGACCCACTCACCGTCTGCATGGGAGCAGGGCTGATCTCGTGTCCACATTCACTACGGACATAACTAGGAAGCATGTGCTTTTGCAACGAAAATATATCATGTCACTTCACTTTCCCTAAACAGTTATAAAACAGATTCTGGAGCCTGGCTGTGTCCGAGAACCAGAATCTTCGGCTGCCAAATAATTAGCCTAGTGAAGTTCTATCTTCATAAATGAACAGGTAAGGTATCAACATCTTTCAGACGTGGTGGCTGAAGATGGCTGTGTTTAAGTGAAAAAATGCACTGCTCCAGAAATAAGATGTGGTGCCATGGGAGATATTTTCTGAGATGGAGTCCCACAACTTGGAAACACTTCTGGACTTGGACTGCCCTTTTTATTTCACCCTGTGCGCACTGTCTGGAGAATGTGTTACACACTGAGGGACCCTGGCGTCACTCACCTACAGGACAATGAGCATGGCTAGCTGTGATATGAGGTAATATTAAAATGAAGTTTAAGATCTATGGAAAGATAAAATGGACACTTCCCTTTTATAACAGCTCTTTAGGGAGTAACTGTGATTCCCATTTTCTCTAGTTTTTATTGCTTTCCCTTTGGTAGCACCTAGCAATATGCAAGACACTCAAGGGTTGAACAAGAAGTTTTCAAATTTATGACCTTGTGATCATTTACTGCCAAGTTCAGTTTCAACTCAGCACTTGCCCCTTTCACTGATATTTTTTCCTTTACCCCCATCTGTATGCTTCTACATTGTTAAATTTTAAAAGACTGGGAAGACTAGCTCATAATTTCATTCATCTTTATGAATCTCCCAATGGACACACAAATGCAGCATTTTATAACCATTAATACAACAATAAACACATGCTGAGGCAGAAATAGAGATGTTTCACAAAGAAAGCTTTTAAAAATATGATTACAGTCAACAAATTAATATCTTTATCTTAATATAACTGCTTATGCTTATTAAAAATTGCAACACGTGTCAGCTATCTTTATGAAGACTGAGAAATCAGAATATTCCATGAATAATATTAGCAATATAAATGAGAACTAAGATAGGTTTCATGTGAATATGCAAAAATTGCGACACTGAGATGTTGAGAAGTATTACCATGCAGAAACTGAGGGTCTATAACTGACTAATATTTATTATTATCAGTGCATTTTAGTGGACACAAAACAAAATGCTGAAGTCAGATTTGGAAGGGAGGAGAAACCAGGACGCTTCCAGGATGTTGGCAATGGAGCCCTTAACTACTCTAAATCTTCACTGTCTCATCTAGAAGCTTGGCCAAAACTGGATGGTGTGTCCTATACCTAGAAGACCAAACATAAGAACCAAAGGAGGGCCTCCCTGGTGGCACAATGGGTTAAGTGCAGCACTACAAAGCTATCCAGAGCCAGTGCAGCATGAGTTCAATACCTGGCCAGGGAGATTCCCACATGGCACAGCAGACCTCTCCTGCCTCGCCCACTGCTCCTCTCAGCAGTGTACTTCAGTTGATCTGCCTGTTCCGCTCCCCACTCTGTCTCTGGTGAATCCTCTCGCTAGCCTACACCCCAGCTTGTATGCATAAATAAAAAAAATCTTAAAAAAAAAAAAAGGAACCAAAGGCATCGCTGAATGGCTTCCTCTGTTCTTCCTGGTTACACTGCTGTCTTTTCTTTAAAAAATGTCTTGTTCACTCTCATTTTATGCAACATGGCTCTGATCCAATTTGCTGCCAACCATAATATGATCTGTCTGTTTACTATATGGCCCAGAATGTGAGGATAAACTTATTTTGTGCTCTGGTAAGTCTGATGCTGATATACTATGGCTCCCTGGGTGGTGATTCAAACAAATTTCAATGTCCTTCCAGAGTACGTGAAGAATGTGATGAAGCAGGTGCTTCATTCATTCCTTTCACCTGCAGAGAAGCTTGAGACAACCCTTTTCTCTTGGGAAATAACACATTTTACATAGCTGGTGGACACCCCCGTTACTCATGATGAGATTTTTCTATTAAAGATTTCTTGAGTCCTTCCAGCCTGACCTCATCGATAAACACAGATTTATATTTCTATCATGAACTGTAAAGTAGTAAATTTTCTCCCAACAAGGCTTACAGTAAATATAACTGAATTATAGATTCAAAGTACATATCTATAGAGGTCCCATGTTACTGGAAGCCCTAAATGTTGATGATAATGGGTGGAATATTGTCTATTAAGTATAACCTCACAGTGTGTATTTCTGTTTGCCCCTACTGCAGATATTCTCTGCTTTCCTATCAAAAACTTTGAGGAAATAAGACTTTTTGAATCAAACAGTAACTATTTTTCCTAAATTTCTATGTTCTTGTCTGTTTTTAACTTCCTTCTCATGTCACTGTGTGTAATCTGGCAGTGTGGGTCATTATAAAATGGTCTTGCTTGCTGCGTTTCACGAAATCGAAGAGACAATTTTACTTCACTCCTTCATGAAACTACATGAATTAGAAAAGTCTAATATGAAATGTAATTGCTCTAGGAATGCTTGAAACTAGCCTCTGAGGAATGGTGTTTGCAGATCTCAGAGGGACATTAATTCAGTTGAAATGGTTGTGTCTCTCAGTTCAGCTCCGAACTTCCCAATTTTTCTTTAGCTATATGACATGACACCATGGAAGTATGTTCAAATCAAATTTAGTCTCCTAAGCAGAAGATACAGCGCATCTTTTATTCACCTAGGGCAGTTGGCATGAGCTAAGCAAAATGCCTTATTAGATGAAATGTTCCCAATTACTCAGTGGATTAATACAAATCTGTTTATCTGAACTATAGCTGGCAGTGTAAAACCTTCTCTGAGTTCATTGCTGACACGAAGAAAGGTCACATTGCTGAAAGGGGAGATGGAAAGGAGGAAGAAAAAGCAGCAGCAATTCAGTTTTGTCAGGCCAAGGGGCTCACTTCTGCACAATCTGGCAAAACAAGTATCTCAAGACCTTCCACCTAAAAGGGGCTGGGAGGGGTCTCTAAGCAGCTAAGGACTACTACCAAAGCGCTCCCTAGTGGGTCACTCAGAAATACTACCTGGAGTACCCAAACTGTCATTTCCTGTCTTAAACCTATAAACCAGCAATTCAGGACCCACAAGTTGTGATTTTTTTTTAAAAAATCCGTTCAAGTCTCTTTCATTTAGGCAGTCCAATCCATCACAAGGAAAAAACACATCTGCTAAACTTCTACCACCCATCAGTGATTATCAGGCACAATCAGATTTTTAGCATTAAATCTATGTATTAAAAATATGAATGAATTGTTTGTTGTCCCTACTTTTCAAGCGAGGCAACTGGGACTCAGGGAGATAAACTTTTTTGAAACCACTGACTCCTAGGTACAGAAAATAAAATTCCAACATAAAGCAGCTTGATTATACTCAGTGAAATAAGTCAGAAGGAGCAAGAAAAATATCAGATGGTTTCACTTATAGGAGGAATATAGGGGAACCAAATAACGGATCAAGGAAAAAAACAGTAACAATAAAAAACACAACAAACAAAACAAAAATAAACAGACAGCTATAATTCAGAGACACTCTGAGGGGGAGGAGGAAGGAGAGGGATAAAACAAGCGCGGGAAGAGTGCAAGGGATTATGGGGATGGTGCATGGGTGAATTAGTGGTGGAAATTTTACTAGGACTACACCACATTATTGCAAAAGATAATGAACAAAGATGTAAAATATATATAAATGAAATATAAATGAAATAAATAAAAAAAACAGATAAAAGCAGCATAACTCTAAGGCCTGAGTTTGCACTGGATCATCTCTCTCAAAATTGCTATTTTGATTAGTCAACAGCAGAAGAGAGATAGCTACAGACAGCACAGCCCAGTATAACTGGAGTGGCTGCATTTTCACTGACGCACAGAACACATGATGGCAGCCGTCTGCACAGCAGTGCATGAGGGTCTCTGACTCGGAAGGACCGCAAAGCCTTGGTTAAGAGCTGTGGAGAAAGTTTAAGAGGGGATTTAATATAGTGTAGTGGAGGGCATTACAAGTGCAGGGCAGTACAGTATAGTGTAGTATAGTACAGTATGATATAATACACTGTGTGTGCGCACACGCACGTGCACTCAGGGGAGAGAACAATGCTTCCCAGAACCTTATGTCCAGTCAACCAGGAATCATGTTACCGTGTAAGGTCTGACACAGCAGTTGAGTTGGAATTCAGTTAGAATTCTGCATTTCTAAAAATTTACTTATTTATTTCTTATAGAAGAACTGGGTGTAGGCTAGAGGTACGGCGGGGGTGGGAGGGTGTTGAGAGGATTCACCAGAGACAGAGTGGGGAGCAGAACAGGAAGATCGACTGAAATACACTGCTGAGGGGAGCAGCGGGTGAGACAGGAGAGGTCTGCTGCACCGTGTGGGTCAGCTCCCTGGCCAGGGATCCAACTCAGACCATAGTGGTGATAGCACTGAGACTTAACTCCTCGGCCACCAGGGAGGCCCTGAATTCAGCATTTCTAATAAGCTTGAGGTAATACCAATGTTGCTGATTTGAGAACCATATTTTTAATACCAAAGAATTAGGTAACTATTACTAAAAGCATAAAATTGAACTTTTAGTAAGGATGTTAATGTAATATACATACATGCTGATTCTCAATGGTGTGTATCTGAAATTTCTATGATGTTATAATGTAATGAAAAAAAAAATTCATCTATTCTTTAATAGTAATCTGGCATCTAGAGCAGGTCTTTCCAGCCACCCATGTTACTAAGCTCTCCTTTTCCAGGGCAGGAAATGGGAGTTTGATGGTGCTAGGATTAAGAACTGCTGAGCCCTGCAAGAATCACCACAGCCCGTGCTCTGCCTCTGCATTCTTGCTAGTTCTGCTCAGTCTCTTCCAGGAAGCTATGAGTAGGAATGTCTTACAGAGTGTTTCCTTCACCCTAGAGACATACCTCTCACTTGGTGATAGATTACATTAGTTGTAAATGGCAAGAAAAGAGTAAGTTCAAGAAATTCCAGTTTTAGTGTCATAGTGAAATTAGGTAAAATGATGGCACTGGGAAAATTAATGCAGCTTATGGCTACAATTACTTTGGAAAGACTATAGATAGTTACCTTTCCTTGTTTATCTCTTGCTAAGTAACAAATCATCCAGAATTTTATTAAAATAACAAACATGCACTTCTGCTCAGCATTTAGGAGGCTCGGTCAGCAGGAGCTCATGGCTTCACTCACAGGACGGAGACCTTAGCTGAGACTCAGTCACTGCAGTGGCCTTGCCCTGCGCTCCCTCATCTTTAAGAGCCTAGACTGGAATCATTAACATTCAGCTCCAGGGTTCCCAAAAGCAAAGGAGGGGAAACCCCACACTGTAAGTCCACTGTGGAACTTAGCTAGAATCTGTATCTGTGAAATGTTCTCACTCTGTTTTTTACAAGCAGAAAGTTGAGGAGCTCATGGAATTTTACATTTCCAGGATTGCTTTCTAATAAATCTGGGTCAGGTCCAGCCTGTGTCCTGAAAGTCGGTCACATCCTCAGTTATTTATTTTTATTTTTGGCATACAAGCTGGGGAGGAGGCCAGAGGTGTAGGGCGCTGAGAGGGTTCACCAGAGACAGAGTGGGGAGCAGGAAAGGCAGATGGACGGAAACACACTGCTGAGGGGAGCAGCGGGCGAGGCAGGAGTGGTCTGCCATGCCATGTGGTTTCTTCCTGGCCAGGCATCGAACTCACACCGCAGCTGCCGACAGTTCCACAGCGTTGCGCTTAACCCATTGTGCCACCAGGGAGGCCCGCCACAATTATTTTTAAGATGAACCTCTTTCCACTTTGGGCCAGGTGTCAACCTGGATGGTTCAACCAACACAAGTTCACAGAACGTCAACCCAGCTAAGTCTCTTTAGAGCAACAGTGATCTTACTGGGGCATCGTGATTTTTTTCTTTGACTCTCCATATTGTTTCACACTGAAACTTCATTTTTCCAAGCTGGGAGCCCGTGGTGTTCGCCAACCATGGCAGTTGTGTCTCCTTTCCTCTAAATTCTTACAAACATACAAGTTCCTTGTTCAGCTCATACAGCCACAAGCATCCACTAACAATGTCAGCATTCTGTCTGGAGATGTCCTTAGTCAAAAATCCAGAAATAGGTTAGGTATACTTCCTGGATTCCAAATTATTATAGGCAACAGGTTTTTCAATGGTTTTGCATTCTATCACACTGGTTGTTAATTTTTCCATTCTATTGTAACAAATTTCTGCGCTATTTTTCCAGATTTCCCTAGTAGTTTTCTAGCCTTTACTAACAATTTATTCACACTTCTTTACCTTTTGCTTCTTGGTTCCACATCTAATCCAATGCCTTTCATCCTCTTGTTCAGCAGATCTATGTTCTTCATATCAATTTTTGTCTTAGATTTTGATGTATAACAAGTCACCCCTACCAACACACAATTTATTCTTTTTCAAAATGCTGTGGATATGACCCAATAATCCTGTGGATTTTCTGGCCAGTTCTCATGGCCTGGGTTTTGGGTTTCTAGCTGGATGGGACGGCGGTGCCCACTGATGTTGGCATCATGCCCGTCTGACTTTTTACACGCAGAAGGCTAGTCATGGATTCTGCCTGCAGGGGTCTCAAGTGGTCAAGCCCCAGGTGACAGTATTTTTCAAAATGTCCTTGGCCTCCTAATTGCTCATGTGCACTAACGAACTGAAGTCAAATGGCCAAGCAGCTCTTTAAGAGGCAGAGAAAGAGACTCCACAACCTGATGGATGGAGCTAGAAAATTCTGTGGCATGGTTTATTTTTTCCCCCTAAACTCATACTGTAGTCTCCAGAGAAACACCATCATAATTCAGTCTACAACTATTTAGACAAATCAAAATTCATTCATTAACTTACCCTGGGATATAATGGTGAAATCAGAATTTCATAAAACATGTAAATGCATACATATTAACACAGAATTATATATACATACATGTAATGTATGTTATATACACATACATTCCATGTATATATCATCCATGTCTATGAAGAGTGTGAATATATGTACATATGCACTTATGTACATATGAAGTATGTATGTACATTTCTGAAATAAAAAGCATGAGACTTTCGTTTATAAATCTGGTTGCATTTTTTTTATGGGCCTCCCCGGTGGCGCAGCAGTTAAGCGCTGCGCTGTGGAGCTGTCGGCAGCAGCGATGCCGGTTCGACGCCCGGCCGGGGAGAATCCCACATGGCAGGGCAGACTTCTCCTGCCTCACCCGCTGCTCCCCTCAGCAGTGTATTTCTGATCTGTCTGTTCTGCTCCCCGCTCTGTCTCTGGTGAACCCTCTCGCCGCCCCACACCTCTGGTCTGTACCCCAGCTTGTATGTATAAATAAATAAATCTTTAAAAAAAAATCTGGTTGCATTTTTCAGATGATTTTACAGTTGTAAGAATTATCTTATTTCATTTGATTAAGAACTCTAAGAATTTAGTCAACATCTTACTATTTATTTACATACGTAATTTAACATTTGTTTTCATGCACTCTATAAATTGAACTCTCAACTACGTTTATACATGCTCATCTGATATACTCCTTTTAAAAATGTTTTTTTAAGAGCAGTATTTCCTATAATTGGCATAGTATTTCCTTTCTAAATGTACATGTGTGAGTAGAACGTTAAAACATGTAGAATTGAATTGTTACCTTTAGTTACTAGAGTTTTTCTTGAGTGCTCTAATTTAAATTAGACATTTAAATCTCTCCAAATAAAACAGATTACAATTTTATTTAATTGGAGTTTTTTTCACCTAAGAATTTTAGCCAATTACTTTAATATTGAAAATTTAATTCATCTTACAGAAATTACAGTGTACATGTAATCACAAAGTTTCATCCATTACCCTGTTAGGGTCTGGAATATTTGAGAATGCAGTTATTTTGACAACATAATTATAAAGCAATAATTGTGCTTTTTATTTGCCCATCACAACTGAGAGAACAATTTTTCTTATATAATAACATCTTAAGTTATCCAGAATTTACTTATCTAGTAACTGTAATTATCTCATACATAATTAAAAATCAAATAATAAAAAGGAGACTGTAAAATGATACATCATCAGACCCTGCACCAAAGCTCTGGGGTCTCTCCAGTACACATCTGCTCTTGCTTTTTTTGCACAAAAGAACTTTTATGCATAGAAGAACTGGGGTGTAGGCCAGAAATGTGGAGGAGTGAGAGGATTTCCCCAGAGACAGAGTGGGGAGCAGAGCAGGCAGATCTACTGAAATACACTACTGAGGGGAGCAGCGGGTGAGGCAGGAGAGGTCTGCTGCACAACGTGGGTCAGCTCCCTGGCCAGGGATTGAAGCCAGGCCACAAGGGTGACAGAACTGAGACTTAACCCCTCGGCGACCTGGAGGCCCCCAATGAATAGTTTTTGGACACCACTTTAGAGCAAAGTGATATTAGGCATAGAACTGCGAACAAATCCAATAGGAGCCTGTCCTTCTAGGAGATGACATGGGCCAGAAGGAAGGCAAGCACAATGGAACGTGATTTAGAATAGAATCAACAGAAGAGTCGTGATGGCATGACATAGGAATCAGGAACTGCAGGGCTGGTTTGAGGGAGTGAAAAAAGGTTTTTCTGAAAAGCAGCTTCTAAGCCTGGCGGATGAGTCAGAGGCAGAGGGACAGTCTGTGTGAAGCTCTAAAGGAGACAGAGGGCGGCCTCTGGGGCAAATTCCTACAGGCTGGTTCTCCTGCCTAGGATTTCTCTTTATCCCAAATTGCCGACTTTACTGCCCAAAGCTCCTTTTCCATAGCCCCAAGTATTGCGATTTCTATCAGAAGAATATCTGGTACTTCTATTAATATTGTTACATTACTACACAGGTCTCCTCTCTGAAGCATCTGGTCTTTTCTCTCTTCTGTATTATGCCCCTTGTTTCTTGGCACCCAGACTTTGTCCTTTCTTTCTTGGTTTACTCCCTCATTCGTGGGAAATCACAGAGTCCAAACTTCCCAGGAAACTACCCACGGGATCATGGATGGTCTTCTGTGTTTCACTAGGTAAATAATTTGATATTGGAAACAATTTCTTTTCAGAATCTTGACAGCATGGATTGAGCACGCTCTGGTTGTTGTTGGAAAGACCCCAGTTATAATATTCTCACACCTGATATGGGGGCATACACTCCTTGGAACCTAGTGGGTCTCTTGCCCAGCCCTCTTCCTCTGAAGTGTTAGCATGATGCAACTTGGTGTGATTCACCTGACTCTGGCTACACATGATCAGGTAGGACTTCCAATCTGACAGTGAAAGCTCTTTGGTTCTCGGAAATACTCTGAAATTATTTCAAAGCTGGCTTCTTCCATTTGCTTTTCTCTTTCCATTCACTCCATAATTTTTTGTATGAAGATGTTCACCTTTCTTGGACTTTTAATCTTTATACACTTTCCTCACGTATTTTTCAACCATGATTTTTTGTGAGTGCTGTTCAAGGACATGTATTTGAGGCCATTTCCCAGCATTCTGTGAGTTGTCCTTTGTGCTGTCAGCTTTTGAAAAAAAAATCCAGAAATCCTTTTTGGTTGTCCGAGTAATATTTATAATTAGCAAATTGTTCTTATTAATGGATTTGGCATCTCCTCTGATTTATCTGAGGCTATTAGTGGTAGCTTACTTGAAGAATTTTTGTCTTTCCAAAATTGTTTTCTTTATGCTGTGCATGTGTGTTGCTCTTTATAAACTTTATACTAAAGCATTTTTTCAGACATTGTTTTTGATTAATTTTGGTGTTTGATTTTGTTAAGACTTTCCTCAGCCATTGAGTAATCCCTAACTTTCTGCTCATATATAAGAGTGGACTGCTGAAGAGATTGTTGGAACCTCTGAGACTAGCTGACTGGCTTTCACTAGTAAGTGTTCTGCCTGAGGACCTAATTTTGTGACTTCCCTTTTTGCCAGACCCAATTCACCAGGGAGGGTTAGTTCAATCTCCTGCCAGCAACTGGAAGCCAATTGGCAGAAGTGGGTTTAGGAGCTTTAGGAATTATTACGCAAACTACCCTGCTTTAGTAAAATATTCCTCCTCACAACTGTGCTGGCTTTCTCCTGCTCCCAGACTCTTCCATTTTCCCCCTGAGTTCCTGAGAAGGGGTGCCTGCTTGGCTAATAGAGCTGAGAGAAGGGGCTGTATCAGAGATGTACTAAGCCCACCTTGGTTTCCATCACCATACAGATTCACACGACTCCCACAAACCACACTGGGGCCAGGCTGCTCTAAGAGACAGAGGCAGGAAGGATGGTGGGAGGGTACCGTGAGGCATTCTTTCAAAAAGAGTCCTCGCAGTAGCTCCTGAAGCTGCTCACACCATGGCCCAGTAGCTATTCTCACCCTGAAACACAGTTCAAGGGCCAGGCAGTGAGTACAATACAGTCACTCTGGTTTAAAATACTCATGTAGAAGGGGCTGGAAGAATTTTCAGGCTCCTAAGAACTGTACAGGCAGAGCTTCCAGAGTCAACAAGAGACACACTCCTCAGGAAAGGTGCATAAGAGCCACACTGCTCAGGAAGTCACAGCTACCTCCAGCCCACATCCGGTGCTCAGGGATGATTTCTGTCGTCAGGAATACCGCCTGACAAGTGGTTACCACACGATTTTTATCAGCTAACAGAGCCAGCTTTAGAAAGCTAAGTGATTATCAAATTCTCAGACCCAAAAGGGTAGATTTTGTTCAACCTTTATCCATACATCTAATTGCTACTTAGACTTTTTGTTTTTCATTATGAAAGAAAGAGGGAGGAAAGAAACACATGGACCAAAATGTGAGGAAGGGAGAAGATAAGCGTGCTGTGCCAATCAGTCACGTCGGCCTATTTCTACGGGGTCAAGGAAACCAGAGTTAAATATGGTCATAGATTAAGGGTGGGGGATGAGATGTGGGAGATGAGTGGTGGGCAGGAAAAACATCAAGTTGGGCATTTTGGAAAGTATTGGATAAAGACCCCAACTACTCCCCTCTAAAAAAACGTTATGTTCAGGGTTTCTTTTTTTCTTTTTTAGTGTAAATGCAGTAACAAGTACACTCCAAAGTGTGTAATGGTGTAGACACAATGGGGGTCTATTTCGTGTTAACAGTGCTAGGAGGGAAGAGGCGGGTGTCTCCTCCAGCCTCACCCCCGGCTTCTGAAGTAGCTAGATCCCCTGCTCCTAGTCAGAAGGTCAGAATGAAAGCTCACCGGATGCCTTCCAGGTGAGGTAGGTCTAGAGGTGGCACCTGTCGCTTCTGCCCAATTTCCAACAGCCAGAACTCAGGCAAATAACCACACTGACTTCAAGGATGGCGGAGACATGTAGCCAGCAAAGTGTCTGCTCTCATAGGGACAATACAGATTCTACTGGTGAAGTTTGGAAATTTATTTTTAGAAGGAGTTCTATAAAACAGGTATGTAGAAACATTATTTTAGGATACAGTTGGCTATTTTTAAAGAGCTTTCTTAAAACATCTAATACCTTAAAAAGGCGAGGTCAATAAAATGCTCAAAAAAATAGGAGTGATAATTTCAATAGTATTGTATCAAGGGTCATTATGATGTCACCATGGCAGTGAATTACATGTATAAACAGATGAAGACTGTTCTCGAGAAATCTATACCACTAGACTAAGTCACCCTCTGTCACAACTTTCATGTCAATGATATATTCATGTTCTTAAAACATAATTTATTTTTTACATCAATGGCTTATTTTCATAGGTATTTACTTCTCTTAATTTAGGTATTAAAGCACTCTGCTAAATTCTGCAAGGAAACTATTTATTATACTACAGTGGATTTGCTATTTTAAGTGATCCAAAGAAGCCAAATATGGAAAAAGGAACACCCGGTGTATTACAAGGCTTCTGTTACTCTTCTGAGACTCCACTTTTTGATTGTCTTGCCTTTCTTTTTTGGTTATATTTTAAAAAGGCAAGTTTATTAGGAGAAGGGAAAGAACAAGAGAGGCACCTGCATAGTTACAGGCGAGCAGGAGGGCTGCTGTCTTGCCTTTTTTAATGAAACTCGGGCGCTGCAGGAGAGCTGAACAAATGCCATTTTCACCTTAAAACACTTTGTACCACTAAAATAAAATAATAAATGGGGAAGTAAATCTTTTAAACTTACCCATGAACATTAAATGTTAAAACACATTCCCTCTCTTAGTCTATAAACGTGAAATTCTTTACATTTTATTATCAGTCTTATAATATAGGTCTCCTGCTTTACCTGGAGGTTTACAATCACCTGGCATTTTTTTTTTCTTTTAATAGTGCAACTTTACCAAAAAACATGAGAGGGAAAAATGCCAGCTCACTAGCTGACAGACTGTTTCCATTCATTCGCATCTTTCTGTGACATTATCCTTTTGATCTAATAGAATCCAGTTAAAGATCAAAGTTTTCACGGGGTGTAAACCAACCTTGCGCTGCTGTTTTTAAATTACACAGGGATGAAAGGAAAATGCTGTCCCTACTCTTTGATTATTTTTGCATATGTGGAACTTGGAGAGTGACTGTAAAAATGAAACTTTCCATGGAAACCTCTCATGGTTAATTTAGAAGAATAAACATCCAAATTCGGCATGTTTGAAAAATGATTACCCAGCCAGTTAAGTAGCATTTCCAACATGGCCCCTGGCCTTTGTTCATGCCCGTCTTGCTGCTGCTGGAATTGCATGCAAGAGGCAACGGGGCGTCATACCTGTGCAACGCTGGGACTGTGGGAACCCCACTTTCACACCTAGGCTGGGAGAATCAGAGGCAACCAGAGAGACGCTGCATGTGACACTAGTATTATATACTAGATCAGTGGGTTTGCAGCCCCGCAAGTTCAGGAGTGAGGTACAGTGACACAGGAGTCTGGATATGTTGTTCAGACATTCCTACCTTCTACATTTAAATAAAAGAGTGCAGATTTGCTTAGACTCCTAAACTTATCAGAAAACCTATGTCTCATCAGAGGTTACAACAGATAAAATGTAACTGAACTGTAGACATGATCCCTGAAAGTATAGACTTATGATAAAATCTTCTAACTTTTTTGGAAGGGAAGGGAGAAAATCTGTTCTAATGTTGAGTTAGCATTTCAAATTTACAAAATCTGCAAAGATGTTTCTTTGCTAAATGGTGTTTTTAGGAATTTAATGCTAAAAAATAATATTGCAGAATTCAAAGTGACCCTCAAATCGCATAAAAATCTACTTGTTTATGACTAAGACAGTAATATTATAAAAGTGAAGGCAATGAAAATCATTAAGTTTTAATTCAGTGCCATAATCAAGATTTCTTGATGCAAGGTAGTATCTGAGGTGCTTTCTCTTTCTGGGTTTTTCATCTTACACAAAGACAAGGGAAGAAACTGAACATCAGTTCTGAAACCTCACGCAGAATGTAAGGAGACACAGATCTCTGCTAACCTTTCTTGTTCTGGTTAGCACTTTACACTTATACATAAGAGAGATTGTATGTCTCCAAAACAATGACCCCTTAACTTTGGGGTATGTACCAATTTCTCTGACTATATACTTGATGATCATGTACTTGAGTGACATGGTCATGTCAAAGTAGCTCTTGGAAGTTTTATGATTTAAAGTAACCTAGAAATATAGCCCACAAGGAACATGCTTTTCCCCAAAAAAATCTGCAGTAAGAATACAAATGACCTCATGACTCACTGTCAGTAAGAGAAGACCGACCCTCTCTACGAATTGTCCAGCCCAGCTACCCCGCATCTCTGCTTCGGATCTGACTATGCATCAGTACTCATGTCATTCTTTCCCCCTCCATCCTCACTCCTTTCCTCTTCACTCAAATCCTCAGTATCTTTCATTTGCTCTCTGTTCCAACAGTCCAGTTCTACACCACGGCCACAGTGCTCTGCATCACAGAACACTGCCCACTTGCCTTCTCCACTTCAGCAGGAACTTTCTGTGGGTGTACCACAATTAAAGAAGGAAACCCAGACTCCTTAGCAGGGCACATGACACAGTGTCTTTTATCTTCCTCTCTCCCTCCCTCCCTCGTCAACTCCCTTTCTCCCTCCCTCTCTCCCTCCCTCCTTCCTTCCTTCCTACCACTCAGTCCCTATCTCACTACAATTCCTCCCTGACTCAATCAGAAACGCCCCACAGCCACGTGGCAATTTGTGCTGGGGCCCCCTGCTCCCTATGTTTTGTTTGTTCCACTGTCCTCCTCACACCTCGTCTACTTTTAAAATCTTCAAAATAAGGCTTTGAAAGATAATCTTTGGGGCCTCCCTGGTGGCGCAGCAGTTGAGCACTGCGCTGTGGAGCTGCTGGCAGCAGCGATGCAAGCTCAACGCCCAGCCTGGGAGATTCCCACATGGTGCTGCAGACCTCTCCTGCCTCGCCCACTGCTCCCCTCAGCAGTGTACTTCTGATCTGCCTGTTCTGCTCCCCACTCTGTCTCTGGTGAACCCTCTCGCCGCCCCACACCTCTGGCCTGTACCCCAGCTTGTATGAATAAATAAATAAATCTTTAAAAAAAAAAAAAGAAAGATAATCTTTAACACATCCTGGCCTGTCTATGCATTGTGGAGACAGTCTGGGCTGGCAAGGGAGTGTCTTCGCTCACCATTTCTTGCTAAAACTTGCGAGTCCTCTTAAAAGGCAAATCTATGAAAAATCCTCAAAAAACAAAAAACAGAGTGAAATTTGAATGGACAGCAGGATGCCTGGTTTGTGTGACGGCAGAGACACAAACACAATAAGCTGCGTGTTTCTCACCCACACAAGCTTTATTCTCCATGAAGTCATAGTTGCTTCAGAAGAATGTAGCCCCAAAGCAGTAAATTAGACACTTGGGGGAAGTGTCTCTGATGCCTGGGGCAAAGGCAGATCAAATACACTGTGTAATAACTGACAGATAGTTCTGCTATCTGGTATCCAAGTGACTTGAGTTAACTTAAAGATATGGGGGTCAATACCAAGAAGAAGAAAAAAATGTGTTTGACTCTCTCCAAGTCATACATTCTCATTACTTTTGGAAGAAGGATTTGCATTTGGCAGATCTGTTCAGTTACACACTATAAAAGAAGAAAATGTTTTGTTCATCCTGGCAAGAACAGTATTTTCCCTTTTAGATTTATTTTTAAAATAATTTGCTGATTGAAAAGTCACACAGGTAAATCATTTTCTACAGAAATAACGACAATCCCAGGCCAGCAGGCTGTAGTTCAAAATATGAAGCCAGGCACCGTCTGGAATATCCATTTCCAAACTCTATGCCAGTGGGATCCAACCCTGGCATGCTCAAGCTCTAGACGAATGAGTAACATACATTTAAAATTGAACCACCAAATGAGGATCTTTAGATCGCTGACCTTTGCTCAGATATAAAATGACAAGCTTAAGGTTGACTTTACTACTTAATATGAAGCATCAACACCTGTCTGCATAGTAATCACGAAAGAAGGTGACATTTAGCTGTCAGAGAAGTGACAATGTTGTCCTGAAGCAAAGTCTATGACTTCAATGTATATAAGACGGGTGAGATGTGAATTTCAGTGCTTCTCATCAAAGGTGTGCTGTTTAACTCCATCCAGACTCTCTGATGCGTTATTTATTCGCTCTTCAAAATAATATGATTTTCTGACTAGGTCCTAAATTCTGTAACGTAAGGAAATGGTCATCAATTATATTTCTTCTAGAACTTCCAATCACTCTTACATTTTCTGTTTATTACTGTCTGCTATTTTCCAAACAGTAATATTACGGGTGGCAAATACTAAAATATCAATGTTCCCTACTCTTGAGAATTTCAATATAATGAGAAAAACAGATGAAGACAAGTAATCACAATATTCTGGGTATAGTACAGGAACGTAAAACATGTTCTGAGACAAGAAAGGGAATAGCAGACATTGGCCTGGTGAGCAAAAGCTAGAACACAGCTTTTGCAACATGGGTTAAGAAGAGATGAGAAACTCGGAAAGCCTCTCCTTCCTGGAATGAAATCAGATCCTCACACTGGACAATGGAAGAGAAAGGGAGCCCCCATCTTCTTAATGTTTATCTGTCGATTGTTAAACACTCAGAATGGAGGCTAGCAGTGGTAAAGGGTCACAGGTTAGTTCAAATGCCACAGACAAGTTTATAGTGAGATTTAGTAGATCTTAAGTGGTTGTTTCTGCTTTGTTATATGACCTTAGGCCAAATTCCAGAGTCTTTGAACAATTTTGGTTTGTTTTTGTTTAGTGTAATTCTCATGAGTTACATCGTTGTTAAGTAGACAGTGGTTCTACCAAGCTTTTCTACTCTGCCAATCTGAAGCCTCTGCCCCCTTAATTATTCAACTTTACCCATTTTCTTTTTCCATCTACTATCACAGATGGAAATTTATCACTTCTGTGTTTGTACAACATACCAGCCATTTTTATAAGAAGTTTTATAAGAAGTATTTTACCACATCTAATAAGAACCTCTGTAATTAAAAAAAAAGATACAGCCATATGTTTTGAAACTTACAGGCCTTTTCTTAGATAACCAAATGTCTCATTTGATTATTAAAGAGTCTCAGGAATCTTGTAGGAAGGAATGTGGACTCCGTATAGAATAGTGTTTCCAAAAGGTATGGCCATGCTCAATAAGAGCATAGAGACAAGAATGGAACAAAAGGTGTAATCTGGAAAGTGGACAAAGATCCAACAGCAAACAAAGATACAGGTGATAGATGTTACAAAAGGACCAGGACTGTATATAGAAATGTCCCCTGCCACAGAAGTCAGTGGAAGCACATCTCTGCTGTGAAAACCTGAGACACAGACCTTCCACCCCTTGGCTACTGTCAGAAATTTTATGCCAATTCAGCCAGAAGGAGGGACGGTGAAGAGAAAAACCTTATCTGATCATGCACTTACTGCCAAATGAACTGAGTCTTAAACTAAAAATGACTGAACTGCTTGGATTATGCAAGCTTCAATTTCACCTCTGATAGAGACTACTTGTGTGCAGCCTCCTCCAAAGGCACCTGTACGTTGGAACTCAATCTCCATGGTTTTGGAGGACGGGCCTTTGAGAGGCGACTATCATAAGGGTGATCGCTCAATTACGGAATTAGATCCCCGACAGAAAAGACCACAGAAGGCTGGCTCCTTGCTGTTTCTGCCATGTGAGGGCACAGGGAGAGGTTGGCAGCCTCATACTCAGACCTCCCCAACCAAAACTCGAGTTTATTGGCATCCTGATCTTAGAGTTCCAGATCCCAGAACTATGAAAACTATAGCTCCATGAAATAAAGCCACTAAACCACTTAGTCTATGCTATTCTGCTATAACACACTCTCCAAGCGTAAATAAACAAACACTTGAATTTTGTGATGGAAAATTCTCATCTGCTACACTAGCCAAATATGTATCATTGGAAAAATAAGAATAAGATGAATATAAAGTTAAGATTATAATCCTACTAAAATGTGGATTCCCCAGCCCCCTTGTTTTTGGAACCAGTCTTGGTGCCCAAGTTCCTGCTGGTCAAGCTAAAATGTAGAGTCAGGCAGGGTGTTTCTCACTAGGAAAAAAGTCTTGGTATGAGGATATCTGCTGAAAACAGCAAGCAGCCATGATGGCCAGATTAGCACAACCAGCTTGACCACCTGGACAGGAAGTTAAGTATAAACAGGGACTAGAGGTAAGATGTTTTGATCAGCAGCAACAATGGCACCGGGTCCCCACAACTGACCCTAGTCACTTCCCCTAGCTTGTGCCAGACAATTATGTATCCCCAATACGCAGTGCACTGCACACTTTCCTCCACACATCCCTCCACTTACTTGCTCACCAACCCTGAATCTGTGCCCCTAATAAATACGAGACGGGTCCCAGAAAGGGCTGCTCCGTCTCCAGAGATCTGAACCCCTCGAGGTCATTCTCTCTCACTACTTGGACCTCTCTCACTTAGCTGTTTTTTCCTTTGCCCCATGCTGTTCCCAACGCTGCCACCCCGTGAGGCGACACTAAGATTACGATGGTTAAGCCTGATGTTCATGTTTTTGCACAGACCTGTGTGTGGTTCATCATGACAGATGCCCTCCCAGGCCACTTGCCCTGCACGTGTCACCAGCACACGACGGGCACAACACTCAGCTCAAATGTACTCCTAAGAAGCTGCCTCTTCAAATCCGATTACTATTCCAGGCTGATACTCACAATGTGTTAACTTTAAATGACTAATATTGCATATAGCCATTCATAAGCACTTTCTTATATTTAACTTATAAAAATTTAGTTTTTTATAACCTGGATCAGGTTTGTCTTCTGAGTATTCCGTGAAGGGGGGGGTATAGGCTGCAAAATAGTAGTAACAGACCACTTGGGAGATGTCTAAACAATGTAAGAGTATACAGATACTTCTACAGCAGCACCACACAATTTTTATGCTTTCATTTATAAAGGAATTGCTGGTGTTAACGTAGAAGTCATTTACATCTATCATTTAAGCAAATCCCTTAGGACCATTAAAAGGCAAGTTAGATACTTACTTACAGCATAGTGCATGATCCCCAAATTTATAGCATGATAGATTTCGATAAAAACTTTAAGATCTGCCTAATTTTTACATCTTGATCTACTGAATTAGCAACTTTTCTGTACGTATCTTGCTCTGGATACATTATCTTTCTCTTGCTTTCAAATTTTGTTTGATATCTCAGTACTTCTCTCCTTTGTATAGTTTATCCTTTAAATCTAACCCACTCCACCCCGACATTTCTCAGAATCTGAACTTTCCAAATGAAAAGGATGAGTGAGAAATTCCTCCCATGGGAACCTTCTGTCACTCCTCTCAGCGTAAGCTTTCCTTCTCACCTGCTATCTCTGTACAAGAAATTTCTGTGCATGAAATAAATGGCTTCAGCACACTTACACTATGATGTAAAGTTTCTAAATTGTCCTGAATACTGTGTCCCATGATGCAGTAGTGTCCATTAGCTTTTAGAGGGCTTAAGTTAACAAAAGTGGCACATCCCAACTTCACCAGGAATCAACTCTAGACTCCTTTATTTCTTTCAAATTGATCTCCCAACTGGGGTCTTAGAGCTGTGAAGGAATTGCTTTGTAGAAAACTCGCTCAGCCTTTCTGACATACACTTAGAAAATAAGACCGATGATGATCATATCTGCCTGCTGGATGATAACAGCAGTGCTTGGCGGGTTCTCCAGAGTCCTATGACTGTCAGTGCAAGCATTCTGCCTTAAGAGCTATCAATTGTGTGTCATCCTTTCAAGTCAAGTCTCCAGAAGACAGAATCACACCTATTTCTCTTATACAACTTCAGTGCAAGCAGCAACACTAAAATTACTCACACATGTCCAATGTTCACATTATTAACATAAGCTTAGAAACCCAGGAGGAAGGAGTTTCGTCATTTAACTTGGATATGTTTTCTATTACTTGGCAAACATTTCAGGAATTCCTTTCGGAGAATTTATTCATCGTTTCTGCACAATAAATGATACATGTGCCAGGTCAGTTATACTTTGAGAAATGTTTGCACATATATTCCTTTCTTTATTAGTTCCAAGTTCTTCTAAATCAGCTACTGTAAAACATCAATGGTTTTATGTAACAAGTGCTGAAGTGATCATCAATAGAAGCCACTTCTTGGTTTATGTTCTTCACCTCCAGGGAGAGGGACGGATTGGGGCTGTGAAGAGCTGCTCAGCTACTTTCTATTTTCATACTTCATACAGACTCTGAATTCACTTTTCAGAAAAAAAAAATGATAGGAATTGTTCAAGCTTAGTCTAATTTCAAATTAAGTTCCAATATAATGATGAGTCATTTGGGACACTACATGACTTCACATGAATAAACTTTTATGAGTGTTAATATAGTAAAAATAACATATTTCAACCTTTAAGCTTCAATGAAGACATTGTTTGCAAGGGGACTCCTGGTAGTAGGAAGCTGGAGTGGTTGACAATCTTCTCTTTTTTTTTTTAATTAATTAATTTATTTTATTTTATTTTTTTAAGATTTACTTATTTATACATACAGCTGGGGTACAGGCCAGAGGCACGGGGTGGCGAGAGGGTTCACCAGAGACAGAGTGGGGAGCAGAACAGGCAGATCAGAAATACACTGCTGAGGGGAGCAGCGGGCGAGGCAGGAGAGGTCTGCCGCACCATGTGGGATTCTCCCAGGCCGGGCATCGAACTTGCTTTGCTGCTGCCTGCCGACAGCTCCACAGCGCAGCACTTAACCGCTGCGCCACCAGGGAGGCCCCTACAATCTTCTCTTTCGCTTGCTAAAGAACACATGGGCCTTTCTACTCTAAGTAACCAAACATTAAAACTATCTTTGAGGAAAATGTATGATGCACCAAACTTGGAGGGAGATGGAAAAAAATGTCTAACAGGAGGCAAGATATTTTATTTGTAATACTTTTTCTTAAGTAAAAAAATAAGGAACCTGGGTAATTAGAAGTATCAATCTGTTAGATTATATTAAAGTGCATCATTTCTGTTTGTATTTCAGCTAAATGTCAGGCCAATTCTATAAAACTTTTAAACCAGTCTGGGGGCACTTAACCCATTACCACTCGAGTCTGTATTAGTAAAGGTCAACATGCATTCAAAAGTGCTGGCTGAGATTTCTGCAGAGGCGCTGTTAGCACGCTAGTATCAGTGTGTGTTGGGGGGTGGGGGAGAGTGGGGAGGGATGACGTTGCTTTTCCATTATCTAAAGCCAAGATGTAGGTGGATTGGCCTGGTGAACGCTGAAATTTTTTTAATGTATAGGTTGGTTCCTAAACATCTGTTGGGATGTCAAGGTCAAAAGTAATGAATGGTTTGATGACCTCACTTGGGAACAGCATGTAGGGGGAGACAGAGAAGGGGCAGAAAATATCAGGAGCACACTGCCATACCACTGTCCTAAAGGCAAAGTATGTGGTTCTAGGGGGCAAGATGTCAGCCTCACAAAGAGAGCTGTGATGTGACGGTGAAGAGTTTAATACATAGTCACAAATTTGATATTCTCTAATAAAGAAGAGGGTGCTATTGAACAAATATGTTACCAACAAGGATTAATCCTCTCATCCCCCACCTCTAGCCTACACCACAGATCTTCTACGCTAAAAAAAGAAAAACTAGCCTAAGAGTTGCTCTGTTGGTTAGCTCCAGTCACCAGTCAGGAAAGCAGGAATCACAGGAGAAAGTGCATGGATAATAACCAAACCACCATGGGAAAAATCTGTCTTTATGTGGCTGAACACTTTTTGTTCAGTGAAATATTTTTAAATGGACTAGTATGTAAATAACCATTCCAAATAATATCAGAATAAATAAAAACCATTAAACAAAAAAGAAGAGGTGGAGGGAGCATCCCTTTGAATTTGAATAGCTGTGATCAAACGATCCAAAGAGCTTTGCAGAAGTGCAGTTATATGACTTTCTAGGTCACAAAGAACACAGATTCCAGTTTATTTTTCTGGGATGCTCACATTTTTTGGAAGCCTGAAATCCAAACAATTGCTGACTTTAGAAGCCACATGGAAGAGCCATAATGCAGGGCCTTTCAATAGTCACACTTGAACACACCGCAGCCAGCACTGGGGCCGTCAGGTGGAGAGTCAGCCCGTCCACCCAGCCCAGCGAGCATTCAGGTGACTGCACCTAGCCAGCATCTGACCACAAACACATGAGACACCCAGAGAAAATCACCGGGCATAGCCCTTTCCAAATTCCTAAAGCATAAAATGGTGAAAAAAATATAATAGCTGTCTTAGACAGATGGTTTTGAAGTCACTTCTCTTGCAGCAACATTATAGAAACAGGAGCCACTCACTCACTGACTGAAAGGCCAAGAGAGAGGTTTTCAAATGGATGATAGTTGGAAATTTTTATATTACAGTGGAGTGGATTTTTTTTCGTTGTTGCCAAAATAGAGAACATGAATATATTATTTGGCGGTATCAAGAATTTCACGCTCAGAAAAGAAACATGACTGTACAGAGCTGATGCAAAGTAAGAGTTGTAAAAAGTAATTATGTTGCAGGGCCTCTGTGGTGGCACAACAGGTTCAGCGCAGTGCTGTGGAGCTGTCAGCAGCTGTGGCTTGAGTTCGATACCAGCCAGGGAGAAACCCACATGGTGCGGCAGACCTCTCCTGCCTCGCCCGCTGCTCCCCTCCGCAGTGTATTTTTGACCTGCCTGTTCTGCTCCTCACTCTGTATCTGGTGAACCCTCTCACCGCCCTGCGCCTCTGGTCTGTACCCCAGCTTTTATGCAAAAATAAATCTTATAAATAAAAAAATATTATAAATAAAATAAAGCCTTATTCAATAAATCAGGTAATCTGTGTAGAAAAATACCAGTTCTGTCAGTACCATCATTACAATTACATGGAATTAGTATGAGCTGATTAAGGCGACTATTGAAATACATTTATTTTGGCAGACATAAATGAGGAATCTTCATAATCTCTCCTTATCCCACTTTTAGTGATTAGTTAACTATCATTTTATCAATTGTAGGTGATTCAATAAAAGACAAATCCTTTTGACGGTGTCAGGACTCAGCTAGCAGGATTCCATGCTTCCGAAAACAGGAGGAAGAGAATGAAAACAATCAGAGGGAGAAAAAAGACACAAAAGATGAACAACAGTTTTGCATTTTTTGGATTCCATTTAAATATTGAAATTATCTTGAATTATCTTGTCTCCTTTTATGTAAGAATCATCTTTTCTCAAATAAGCAAGCGACAGAATCTTCCCAGCCACAATCTACCTCTGGCAGTCTCTCAGAGAATCAGAAAGACTTTTAATGGACTTCTCTCTATATTAACTTACAAGAAATAATTCTCTTTTGATGCAGGGCTCTGCCTTTGTGACTCAATGTAGTAAGTCAAATGCTAAGATGACTCCCAAGGAACCACATCTTGTAGCATCCCCTTCATTTTGACTGTGGGCAGGGCCTGTAAATATACTGATGTGTAGCCCCTGTGATTAGGTGTAAAGAAAGACTATCCTCCATGGTTCTGACCTAATCAGGTGATCTCTGGAAGAGAGAAACAGCCAGATGAGCCCATATGCGGGAGATTATTTTTTCTAGCTTTTAAGATGGGGGTCGGAGGAAGGGGAAAAGATGAAAAGAAATACAAGCACCTTCTATCATCTGAAAACAACACCCTAGTCAGAAAAAGGCAAGATTTGAAAGCAACTCCCTGTCAAAAAACGGGGTCTCAAGTCCATGGTCATAGAAGCTGGATCTACAGATGAGTGGATTAAGAAGATGTGCAATACACACACACACACACACACACACACACACACACACACACACACACACACACCTTGTGAAATACTACTTAGCTGGTCACAAAGAGGCAATCTTGTCATATATAACAACGTGGATGGAACTGGAGGGAATTATGCTAAGTGAAATAATTCAGAAGGAGCAAAGCAAGTATCAGATAATTACACAAACGGGTGGAATATAAAGACACAAAACAAAGGAACAAACAAAACTAAACTTAAATAAACCCTGAATCTGACTGCATAATTGGGGTCACCAGAGGGGGAGAAAGGGCAGTAAAGAGGGGAGGATGAATAATCTGTAGTGGAGGATTATGGGTGCTTTGGTGGTGGACATGGTAATGATAACATACATCTGAAATAGTGAGGAGCTATCCCCCTAAATCACATGCAATGTTGTAAACCAATACTACTCAATAAAAAAGACCACACCCCCATGAAAAAAAAAGGAAGAATGGAGGGAGGGAGAAAGAAAGCAGGATCTACTAAAAACCTGAATGACTTTGGAAGTCTATTCCTACCCCCTGAGCCTCCAGGGAGGAACTCAGCTTTGTTGATATCTGCTTTCCAACCCAAGCTCAAAGTTGTGACCCACAGAATATTGAGCCCATAAGTGGGTATTGTATTCTATCAAGATTTGACGTAAGTTCTTTAAAGCCACAGAAAAGAAATGTAGGCAATGTCCTAATTTTACTGTATTGAATGCAGCTCCATATACATAAAGTTAATTCTATTTCAATTCATTTTCAGCATTACAAATCACTTTTGTATCAGGATTAATGAGCCCAAACAAAACCTAAAAACTTCTTGATAAAATATTTATTATGGATCTGGGAGAATGATTAACACTGAATAGGTTTATCATACCTCTAAGTACTTGTCTATTCCAAGAAAGAAGCTATATCTCATCAGTGTCTACTTTCACTAAATTCAGCAGAGAGCAAATATTTCACTTCAAAGGATTTCAATAACTGCTTGGGCCAAATTAGCCTGTATTTCCTAGAAAACATAGTAGGAAGACAACATTTCTATGTTGACCCTTAACCATGGAATGCAATCTCAGAGAATCAGACGTGAGGGGCAACAGGGAATAAGTTAGGGAAGAAGAGAACAGATGTGAGGATATTTACCAAGGTAGCCACAGCTTTAGGATAAACACAGCTCTTTGTTTAGACACATGGAGTGTCTTGCAGAGATGCCATAAAAAACAATTACATTTCATGACAGGTGGAACATTCTGACCGTGGGGAAGAAAGAGGGCTGCACGAATCTGCTAGATCTCTGAACCACATCTCCAACTGTCAAAACACACCCCAAAGAGCCTTCATACTTGTGCCCTTGTGGAGTGTGACCATGCATTCCAGCAAACCACTGAGAAGCAAAGAGATTCTATGCGTCTATTTTTGCCAACTTTACCATGTAAGGCTTTTCTGTAGATAGTGGTGGGAATAAAAGTAGCATCTATCTGGCAAATGCCGAAAGAATGAAACGAACCATTTCTGCAACTCTTCTGCATAGGAATTGAAGAAGAGATTGATACTCAGGGTAGATTCTTTGGCACGACAGAGACAACCTGGGACATCACAGAAACTGAGTCTTGGAACATCCCAGTGTTCATCACCTTACATCAAAGGATCTACGCTTCACCTCATAGCTTACACAGTAAACAACAGAAATACGAGATACCCAAGTGGTCACTTATCACTGAATTCTTACTTTGTTATCCCTCCCTTGTATGATTTAATCCAAATCAAATCTCCATTGTGCCTAAATCTCTCAAACTTTTCCACAGTGATCTCTGGAACTCATGGTTTCATAGCATCTAATGTTTTTTTTTTATTTTTTTTTAGAAGTTGCATTTATTTGCCACTACTTTACATAACAGTGTAATTTGGGGAGTACAACTTCACACCTCCAAATGTGAATTCTCTTCTCTGAATGAATTACAAACTATGCCTTCCAACTTACCCAAAAATTAACTTGAAATTGATCACAGGGCTAAATGTAAATGGTACTCCTGTAGCATTTTAGAAAAAAAAAATACAGGAAACCATTTTTTGACTTTTGGTTTGACAACGAATTTTTAGGTATGAAAAATTAGAAAGGTTTGCATTTCATGAAATTTTATGTTTGCTCTTTGGAAACCAGTTAAATAAGAACAAAACAGGTCAAACACTGAAAAAAAATACTGGGTGGTCAGAAAAGTCATGATACAATTTTTCTATGTTTTTCAAGCAAAAATGCATCATCGCTTTTCCAACAACCCACAGTTGCACATAATACATATCCAGATAAATATCTCAAAGCTCAGAGCCTCCCTGGTGGCACAGTGGTTGGGTGCTGCACTGTCGAACCGTCGACAGTGGCGCCACGAGTTCAATGCCCGACTGGGAGATTCCCACATGGCGCGGCAGACCTCTCCTGCCTTGCCCGCTGCTCCCCTCAGCAGTGTATTTCCATCGATCTGCCTGTGCTGCTTCCCACTCTGTCTCTGGTGAACCCTCTCACTGCCCCATGCCTCTGGCCTGTACCCCAGCTTGTATGCATAAATAAATAAATCTTAAAAAAAAATCCCAAAGCTCAATAAAATGAATACTACTCAAATAAAAATAAAATACAACTCAATAAAAATGGTTAAAATATTTTAAGACAATTCAACAAAGTCATACAAATGGCAAATAAGCACACAAAAATACTCAGCATCATCAATTATGTAGGAAATTGAATCTTATGTTCACACAAATCTTTTGTAAGATTATTTATAGCAGCATTATTCAGAATTGTTCAAAACTTGAAACAATATGAATGACATTTAGCTGGTGAATGGTGAAACAAATTGGACGGTTCAACCATATAACACAGTAATTAATCACAGTAATAAAAAGGAACAAAAGGACATTCTACTGTATGGAAGAAAATATGTGCATAACATATATTTGAGAAGGGACTTATATTCAATATCTACAAAGAATTTACACAACTCAATGGAAAACAACCCAATCAAAAAATGGGTAGAAGAGCTAAACAGATAATTCTCTAAAGAAGACAAGTAGATGGAAAATAGGCATATGAGAAAATGTTCATCAGATTGATCAGGGAAATGCAACTTAAAACTAAAACGAGACACCATCACACACCAATGCGAAGGGGTTACAAAAAGAACAGAAACAAAAATTGTTGGTGAGAGTGTGGAGAAAAAGGAACTCTCCTACACTGTTGGTAGGAATGTAGGTTAGTCCAGCCCCTATAGAAAACAGTATGAAGGTTTCTTAAAATACTACCATATAATACATCTATTCCACTCCTGGGTATCTACCCAAAGAATGCAAAAACACTAATTTGAAAGGACATATTCACTCCTACGTTCATTGAAGCACTATTTACAGTAGCCAAGTTATAGACAAAACCTATGTCCCCAATGACAGATGAATGACGAAGACGTGTATATACATTATGGAATAGTACTCAGCAATAAAGAAAGATGGAATCTTGGCATTTACTTGTGACATGGTGGAACTGGAGGAGAGTATGCTAAGAGACATGAGTCAGAAGGAAAAAGACAAATACCAGATGGTTTCACTTATATGTGGAATACAGAGAAACAAAGGGTCGGACAAAACCAAACCAGTGACAAACTGAGGCCATCGGAAGAGGGAGAGAACAGAGAGCAACGTATAGGGGGTGTCCAATAGTCTGCGGTGGAGGATTATGCAGTGCCTTGACGGAGGCTGTGGTGTGGCAAAGCACATCTGAAGGAGGTAATCCTATATCTATGATTCATATACAGTGTTGTAAGCCAATTTTATCTCAATTTAAAAATGAAGCAGGAACAAGTTTATTATAAGAATAAACATGCACGGATTTCAAATATAGTGTGCCTACTGAAAGGAACCAGACCCAAACTGTGACAAATTCCATGACTAAAGTTATGTAACATTCAGGAAAAGACAGTATTTTAAGAAAAGATCAATGTTTTCTAGATGTTAATGGTGGGGAAGTATCTGACTAAAATTGGACAATGCAGGGGAGTGCTGTGGGGAGTGATGGAAGCGTTCTGTGGTACTGGTTTACAAAGCTGTACATTTCTTGTCATTCACTGAACTGCTTCCATCTTAATTTACTTGAGCTACATCTTTTAAAAAGGATTAATCACTGCAAATTGCATGTGTTTATCTTCTTAGAATGCTGAATAGTATTCCATTGTGTATATGTATCACATCTTCTTGATCCAATCATCTATTTTTGGACATCTGGGTTGCTTCCATACTTTTGTTATTGTGAACAGTGCCACAATGAACATACGGGTGCATGTATTCTTTTGGATTAGTGTTTTTGTGTGTGTCCTTTGGGTATATTGCATCGACATGGATGGAATTAGAGGGGATCATACTCAGTGAAATAAGCCAGAAAGAAAGAGAAAAATATCAAATGGTTTCATTCATAACAGGACTGTAGGGAAACCGAATAGGAGAGAGACACTCGGAGGGGCTGGGGAAGGGGAGGATAAGGGCACAAAACGTAGTAGAAAAGGACACAAGGGACCACGGAGATGGATCACGGGTGAATTGGTGGTGGGTTACCCAAGGGGAATACAAAATGTAAAAGATAAATAACAATAAAATAAAATAAAATAAAAAGGATTAATCACACACTTACTGTACAGGTTTTTGCATTGCCTCTCATTTATACTGTTTCACTGTATTTTCTGACCGATTAAAGAAACATGCTTCTGTAGAATGGAATCAACTTTCTAAATATGAACTATTTTTGAACTTATGCATGACAATCATATTGGAAATTATTTTCATTTCTGATCTAATTGTTTCTTGATATTAAAATATGCTAAAACACTCCAACTTGTATTCCCTTCTTTTAGTTTTGTTGGAGTTGAATATTCAAAATTGATTCAAGAGAGATAAATTGTTTAAAAATATAATTAGTGGTCGGGCCTCCCTGGTGGCGCAGCGGTTGAGCACTGCGCTGTGGAGCTGTTCGCAGCATCGCGATGCAAGTTCGACGAGCGGCCGGGGAGAATCCCACATGGTGCGGCAGATCTCTCCTGCCTCGCCCACTGCTCCCCTCAGCAGTGTATTTCTGATCTACCTGTTCTGCTCCCCGCTCTGTCTCTGGTGAACCCTCTCGCTGCCCCACACCTCTGGCCTGTACCCCAGCTTGTATGTATAAATAAATAACTCTTAAAAAAAATATATATATAATTAGTGGTCATGCTCTTGTTTGATAATTGGGATGAATAGATTTGTATATTCAAATTTAGTCTCCTCAAACATCAAAGACACAGCTATATTGTCTTCTGGCAAATTTTTGCTGACTTAATTTTTAATGAAAGAATGTCTTTTCAAAGAAATCTGTTTATTATTCTGATTTTATATTTCAAGAGCCTCGGTATTTACTTTATCCAATTTCCCAAAGATATGTCTGTATGAAGATTTTTGTCATTCATCATGCTAAATGAGATTTGGTTAGTATCTTCAAGGTTAAGAAAGTTTTCAGATATGTTATTTATTTTGTTACCCTTCTACTCCTTCACATATATTTTAATTTTCTTTGTACTCTCTTTTGGGAGTGTTATTTAATTTAATTTGATTTTCTTTTGTTTCTTGTATTGTTTTCTACCTCCCAATGTTTCTCTTACTATTTTTCTATCTTTAAAATTTTGGGTTTTGGTATTGAAATTTTACTTGAGTTCATTTCATCCTATATAACAATTAGATTTCAGTGAACACATACTCAGTTTCTATGAATTGCAGTCTAATATTCTGATATCATGTTTATGTAGTAGCTTCCAACAATTTTGATATCTCTTTGAACTTTTCTATTAGCATATTGCTAATAGTTTACCAAAATTGTTATTCTCTACCTTAAATATAGTTCTTCAAGCAACACTGTTTAATTTGTTTATTTTGATTCTACTTTTTGAACAGACTGGTGTATCTCTAGTCTCAAGCTATCCTAGTTTTCTACTCATGTCTATGAGGAAAAATTTTGGTCAATTAAGAAAAATTCTTTATCATTCAGCTTGCTCTTTATGAACAGGAAACTTTGTGTACGAAACTATAGCTTTTAATTAATTTTTGATTTAGAAATTATTTCAAAGTAACCAAACTTTTTAAAAATAAGATACGCAAAAGGGGTAAAATCAAACTAAAAATTTCTGCATAACCAAAGAAACTACCATCAAAACTAAAAAGTGTCCTACCAAGTGAGAAAAGCTATATGTCTGCCATGATTTGACAACGGATTAATATCTAAAATATATAAAGGACTCAGAGACTCAACAACAGAAAATAACAAATAATTCAATTAAAAATGTGCAGAGCATCTGAATACACACTTCCCCAAAGGATATCCACAGATGGCTAATAGGCATGTGATAAGAGGTTCATCATCTCTTATTATTAAGGAAATGCAAATAAAAACATAATGCAACATTACCGCACATCTATAAGAATATTATCTAAACACCAAAAGAGCAAATGATGGAGAAGATGTAGAACAAAGGAAATGTTTATACACTCCTGGTGGGAATGTAAACTGGTGCAGCCATTATGGAAAGCAGTATGGAGAATCCTCAAAAAATTAAAAATGAAATTCCGTATGATTCAGTTATCCCATTTCTGGGAAATACAGAAACACCAACTCAAAGAGATAGTTGCACCCTCATGTTAATTGCAGCATTATTCATGTAAAACAAGAGCTAGAATCAGAAGAAGGCCTCACCTACAGTGAATAAACAAGATGTGGTTTATATGCAAGATGGATAAACAAGATGTGATTTATAGGCACAATGGAATACTACTCAGCCATAAAAAGATAAAATGTTGCCATTTCCAACAACTTGGATGGACCTAGAATGCATTATACTTTGCGAAATAAGTAAGATGGAGGAAGACAAACACTGCATGATTTCACTCACATGTGGAATGTAAAGAAACTAAATGGATGGACTAAGTAAAACCAAAAATACATTTAGAGCACAAAAACATATAAATGGCTATTCGAGGGGAAGGAGAAAGGGATGGTGAATAAGCTGGCTTAACTGCATGATGAGGAACAGAGATGGACTTTTAGTGCTGAACTTAATGTAGTATATACAGTGGTAGATTCATAGTAATACACACCTGAAACTTATTTAATGTTATAATGCAATGTTACTTCAATAAAACTTTTGACAGAAATGGTACACAAAACACCCATATACCCTTCACTCAAATACATTTGTCATTAGCATTTTACCTCATTGGATTTGATTTATATATATGTATATTGAGTTTAAGCTGCAAATATTGCCTTTTACCTCTAGATAATTATTTCTTAAGAACAGAAGTAATCTAACCTCCTTAAATCAAATATGCCAATTTTCATACTTATAGCATTTTCCATTTTTCAGTTCAGAGTTCAGTCTAGGATCCTGTGTTTTATTTAGTTTCATGTCTCTTTAGTCTCCTTTAATATAGAACATTCCCATATTTTTTTTTTTTTTTGCCTCTTATGACATTGAGATATTTTAAGGAATGTAACCAGTCCCTTTTAGGGAAAAAACAACAACAACAACACTCACTTGGTGTTTATCTACATTTCACCATTATTAAATTAAGGACATTCTGTCTCAGCTCAGACTATGAATAGGTGAGGCTGTGTGTTTCTAAGGACATCACACCTGCAGTCACATATGGCCATCTGTCCCTTCTTAGAAATGCTAATTTTGATCACCAGGTCCAAGTGTTATTCGAAGTCTTCACTGTCTAATTACTATTTCTCCCCCATTGCAACTAATAAGCAGTCCATGTGGAGACATTTAAAGATCATGTAAATATCTTTCTCCTCATCAAAATTTTCCCTGGACTTCGTATGCCCTGATGATTCTTGTCTGATCTCATCTAGCCTGATGATGACAAGACGACAGTAATTTCCCCCTGTATTTATCAGATAACTTTACTTTCTACTTTAACCACAAACCTTCTATTCTCTTGCATCTTGAAAGATGATGGCCTTATGTGCCTTAATATATTGCTATGGGCATGAATTCCTTTTTTCTTATGGTTTGAATATTTTTACTGTAGTTTATTTTGTTCCAGTAGTCCTGTATTTGTCTAGTTGGAGGCTTATTAACACTTTGTGGTCCGCTCACGTATTAGTACGTGTTTCTGTCACCAGTATCAGGTGGCCGCTCATGTATTAATATGTGTTCATCTAGTCTCCGGTTTTTCACGCCACGGTGGATTTATTTGGAACTATTAGGAGCAATTTCTTTGATTGTACTCAATCTAGAAGCTTTACACATTGTTTTAGTGAAAGTGTAAGGTGTTTTATGAGAGATATTACAGTTTTTTTAATATCCAGTAGTTCAGGAGTTGTGTGTGTTTTACTGAATGCTTATACCATTCATGCGGTGGCACAGAAAATGGCCGGCCCCAAGGGCTGGGGCACTGGCACACAAAGTGTTAAGCTGGTTCCTATGTCCTTGAGATATTGCTGATTTTTTTTTTTTTGGCACTTCTTTTAGTTCTATTAAAATAAGATGTTACTGGCTCCCCCTGTACTTGTGCTGTCCCCGGCCTGACATAAAGGCATTTCTCTGAGAAGTCCTCAGTGGAGAACAGCATCAGAGGCCAAGACCTCAGCACTAGGTATGCCGCCTGCTACTGGTG
>PVIJ01001325.1:98757-206343 GCA_004024925.1 Scalopus aquaticus
TATATATATATATATATATATATATATATATATATATATATATATATATATATATATATATATATATTTCCATGTACATATAAGCATGCATGTGCAGAAGCATATATTTTAGGTAATACACGCTTCCCCTCAGTGCATCCACAGGAATGCCTCCACCCCATTTTATATCCAAACATCCCTTCTTTCAAAATGAGAACCCCATTCCTAACAAAATAACACAGCTGCTGTTTCGGTTAATTCAATTATTAGATGCAAAATACTGAAGAATGACCTCACTCAGACCACTGCAATAAACCAGTACATTGAAATGAGATCAGGATTCTTCACTACATGCCACTCTGCCCCAAACTGAAGTCAGGTACTGAAATACTGTGTTCATAAATGACTTGGGTTTTTTTTTTTTTTTTTTTTTTTTTTTTCCTCCTCTCCTTCCTTTTCCCTCTGTCCTCTTCTTCCTCCCTACTTCCCCTCCTGCCTCTCTTTCTCCTCTGGCCTACTTCTCACTACTTCTCATGTTTTCCTTCTCCCTTCACTGAGAATCAGGATTAAAATTTGTTTCTGCTCTTGGTCCCCCCCCCATTTTTATTGATTTATTTAATACTTTTGTTTTAAAGAACACGGACATACTCTCAAATGCAAACATATGGAAACACTACATTCAGGAAAGCATCATTCTCTCCATATTCCTTCAACCCTGTTACTCCCACCACCGAAGTTATTTTCTGGTTTAACCCTGGGTTTCTCTTTGAAGTCATAAGCAGTTGGATTTTTCCTACCATCCCTTCTTTCTTACCTGAAAGCTAGCACTTTACATGAGCTTTTTTAAAATGACTTTTTTGAAAAATTGAATGCCATTTTCTAGAGATCGCACTACAACAGTTCACAGAGATCCTCCTCGCTCGTCTCCACCATGTGCACCTTCTGTGTCCCGTCAATTCGCTGCCTGCTAGCACGTGGACATTTAGATGGTTTCCATTACTTTGTAATTAGAAAGGAGGCCGTGGTGAGTAACCTCGGACACATGCATTTTTGACTGCTGGTACATCTTCAGGACCAATTCCTAAAAGCGGCATTACTCTATCAAAAGACAAATGCAGCTAGACTTTTGCTATCTTTCACCAATTTCCCTTTACTATGTGTAGAGTCATTTTGCTTCCTCATTAGCAGTGCAGAGGAGCACCTGCGTCCTGAGAGCAACAGGCTCTATTCGGGGAGCCTGGACAGAAAACAGCCCTGAAGCTGGGTACCACCTTCCTATCCAACACTGCTGCAGCATTGTGCCCTTTGGGGTTGCCTTTTTAAAAATGAGTGTTTTTATTCTATTCAGGCTGTGGGAAATCTCCACCTGGAACAGTTGTATTTTGAGAGGTGAGCGATGTTCTTTTCACTGTTTTTAAATTATTCCCTTGCTTGTGATGGTGTATTTTCTGTGGAAGACAAGCAACTATCAAGCATTTGCAAATTATCTGTTGAGTAATTAAATAATTAAAAACAAAACATCTTTTGAAATGGGAGGAAATGATTTTAAATTAAATTCAAGATAGGGAAAAAATCAGAAAAAAATGAATTCAATTTTATTTACATCTTTTCAGCTAATTATAATAGGAAAAGATAAAATTTTGCCAAAACAACATATGTGAGTTACTTATTGCCTTGACATATCGTGAATTAAATTTCATTTTTAAAAGAAAACACTAGAGTAATCATTTCATTGTCCTACCTTTCACTTTGGTCCCAAATGCAGTTTTTAAAGGTAAGTTATTTAGCAAGCCTGGACCCTATCTATAATTCTCAAAGTTTAGTGGATGATGAAGACTTTCAAATTACATGGTCTGCAATTCCTGGTTCCAGTACATTTACTCCTGCTTTCAGACCCACTGAGCTGTGTTTGATGAGGCTGCATTTGGTCCCAAATCTTTCTTTGGGTACATAACACTGGTCAACAGTGAGACTGTTACTGACTTCAAAAGACCCTAAACTATAGTATCTTGGTGTGCTGAACATGACTATAACCCTGAAAAATTTTTACTAGCTCTCGTTTTGAAGGTATTCATATAATTCATTTTATATGTTTTACCATGTAAATTTATCCAGTAGGACTGCAACATCCTAAATCAGCTTAGAATGATGTAATATTGCATTGCATTGCATAATACCATTATGCACACATTATCCACAGTTGATGTTATCATTTTCTGATGCGATGCAATACTACTGCCAGGCAGCTGCTGAAGTAAGCTGACGTCAGCAGTGCACTACAGAAAGCCCTGTCAGAAAGGCTGAGCATTGAAAAGATTTCAGACTTGGTGCGAGACAGTTTAAGCTACTCTTCCATACAACTGTTATTATTTTATCCATTTAGGCACAATACAGAACACTAATGCCTCGAAAATGCGTGCATAGCGTGGACAATTTCTGCTCTATTTGTGGGGAAGTGACATTTGCCAACCAGAAGAAAAGTGTCACTTCTCAAGTGAAGAAGGCATCTCATCTTTACTTCGGATGCAAGGTTGGTGACCAAGACAAGCCTTGGGCCCCGCATATATCCTGTGCTACATCGACAACACTGTTTTCACATTGGTTCAATGGCAAAAGACCATCAATGCCATTTGCAGTCCCCATGGTGTGGAGAGACCCAAGCAACCACATAAAAGACTGTTACCTCTGCTTGGTTCCTCCTCTTTCCAATGGAATAATGAAGCAAAAGAAGTCGAGAATACTCTACCCAAACATTCTGACTGCATTGAGACCAGTTCCACATGGTGAGGGACTTCCCATTCCAGAACCTCCAGCAGAATATTCTCTTGATTCATCTGATGAAGACAAGGGTGTTGTTGTTCTCCTGTTCCAGCAGCATGCAGCGATCCAGATTTTCACTGTGGTGCATCATTAACCCCGCACAGACTAGCACAGAAAGAACTCAATGACCTGGTTCGTGATTTGGACTTCTCCAAGAACAAGGCAGAATTGCTAGGATCAAGACTCCAACGATGGAATCTTCTAGAAGAAGATGTCACAATTACCTGCTATCAAAAGCACCACCAGCAGTTGGAGCCTTTCTTCAGAAAGGAAAGTACTCTAGTATTTTGTTTCGATATTGAGGGCCTCATGAATGTCTTAGAAATCACTCATGACCCACAAAAATGGAGACTATTTCTAGACTCTTTGAAACTGAGTCTTAAGGCTGTGCTTTTGCACAATGGAGATCATCTTCCATCTACTCTATTCCTGAACAGCTGTACAAGAGACAAGTGAAGAAATCTAAGAAGTAGTCTATGAGTTAATTTTTTTACAGGTATTAACTGTAAGCCTATTACTATTGACATGCATTTCGTGATGTAAACATCAATTTATTGCAGAGTACCAAAAAAAAAAATAGAGCCAAATGAGAATCTGACTGTCATATTTGTTTTGAGCACATACAAATTGATAGGAAATGACTAATTTTATTTAAGTAACATGACTTTTATAAAAATTTGTTGACCAGTGATTGAAACTGTTCTACTAAATCTTTTTCACTTAGATAGTCTATAGTCACAGCATTCTCTCAGCCACTGAGGAAAACCACTACTGCCTCAGACACTTGGCACTCATGGTACATAGCCATGTAATCTCTCATTAAGGTGCTGGTGATGCCCAACACAATTGTTCAGTGACCATCCAGGACAACCGGTTTCATGATAGAAACCAAGTATTCCAGGGGGTGAAATCTCAGAGCATAATGAGTAAGAATTCAAACATTACAATGCTAGTGCTATCAGTGCTACAGCCTGAGTTCGATCCCCGGCCAGGGAGCTCACCCACATGGCGCAGCAGATCTTTCCTGTCTTCCTGCTGCTCCTCTCAGCAGTGTATTTTGGTAGATCCACTTGTAATGCTCCCCACTCTGTCTCTGGTGCATCCTCTCACCCCCCACACCTCTGGCCTGCACCCCAGTTCTTCTAAAAAAAGAGCCCATTAAAAACAAACAAACAAACAAACAAGACAATGACACAGAGCAATAGAAAATATTGTCTCCAGTTTCATACACAGGTGTCTGCAAGCTGGAAGAGACTACCTGCACCCTCAGGTATGCTGCTTAACTCTTTGGTCCTTACTGCTTCAACAAGAGTGACATCACACAGCACCACAGGACCAGGAGTGTTACATAAACTGATACTAACTACAGCTGTCTCAGCTACTTTATTTTTCACTCACACACTTCGAACAGGATTGATTTCTCTCGTCATGCCAAGGGCAATAATGGTCAGTCTGTTCATTTGTCTTTATTCTGTACCAGGAGCAAATCTTCCTCTAGGTTTTCTGCAGCAGTACCTGTTCACCCAATAAGGAAAAATGAAAAAAAAAAATGGTACCAGTTCACTGGAGGAATTCATAACAGAGAGGGCAGGCTGAAGTGCCAGGCCGACGATTTGTTTTACTGAGGTTGATGTCAAGGAGCCCATAAAGAAAAGTAGAGGATGTTGTTAGAGTGGGTTCAGAGTAAATGAATGAAAAATGACTGCAAGTAGCACAGTCTGAGAATGCACCCACTACTGATGCTAAAGAAGAATTGACCAGCAGCTGCTCTAGTGAAAACATGAGTCACAGATGTGACCACTTTGCGTCAGATTCATTGAGAGGAAGGACCCTGAGAGGTAGCATTACCCTCTGTGAAGACAGTAGCATGGGCTCTGAAAACACCAAGAAAGAGTGGTTTGTCAACATGGCACAGTGGAAGGATTTTCTACTCCAAGGAGCCAGAAAATCTTGGCTAAAACTCACTGCCTTCTCTACTATGTGACCTTACATTGGTCACATAAACTTCCACTTGCTTTAAGTGCTACACAGAGCAATGCATAATCTCTGTCACGATATTTTCAAACTGACTAATGAGAATACATAGCATATAAACATTATATAAATGAAGCTATTACATAAATACTGTACTGTCCTCAAGGAAGCTTTCTTTCTTCCCTACGTTGGGTTATTTGCTCTATCCTTTCTGTCTGAGGACACCACACTCTGCTTCCCTGCAGCTTCTGGGACCACCATGGTAACATGATCTCTCAGCTTGAAGATGATGAGCTAACGTAGAGACAGGAAGGGAGTGTTTCTGATTTCTGTATCTTTAGTGCCTAAAACAGTTCATGCTAATTAATAGACACTCCGCAAATTCATGATCACATTATTGTGTGATCAAGTACAACCAGTGGAAATAAAATGTGGATACTTTTATTTATACAGTATATGCAACATTAAAAGTATTGGACATCAAGGTAAACACAAAAACCCAAAGGTTATTCCATCATTCTCCCATTTCAATCAAAAGTAGTTCCCTATGTCTCGTAACTATGATACATAATCTACAAAGACCATGATTTGTTGTTACATGAGGACACAAGAAGACATGGCATACAGTCCAAAAAGAGGGGTCGACAGAGTATTTGGAAAGAATGCGTCCAGAAAATTTCAAACTTAGATTTCTAGTAGGCCAAAAAGCAAATATTAAATAAAGTCAAAGCGAAAAGGAGAAGGCAGCTTCTAGTACATAGAAGGAAAATGTAAACGCCGGACTTGAGCAGCCCTTCCCTTTAGACTTCAGAGTAGATGTTTCTAGAGTATCCCAGCGACTTCACAGGTGGAATTTTATTCTAGGAGATGGCATGACCCTGTTCCAAAGTCCTAAAATTCATGGCAAAGGAAGAGAGTGGGTCCCATTCAAGTGGGACCCTGGAGAAACCGAGTGCCTTAAAGTCCCTGTTATTTCCCACGAGCTCATCTTGAATTTGTATAACCTTGTGCAACGTATGTTCAAAGAGAAAACGTTGGCAGAGTGATGGTCCAGGGTTTCCAGCAGCCTTGGGGTTCACGAGAGAAAGGTGTACGTTGGCACAGCAAATGCACTTAGCAGGAAACGGACAGAAGGACACACAGCTCGGGGTGTTATTTATGATTCCAACCCAACTCTCTGTGAGTTTATTTTATATAACCCATGTCATAATGTTTACTATTTCCCTTAGGACTATACCTGGATGACTCCATTCTTCTCCTCCACCTAAGAGAGAGTCATTAGACAGTTCTTTAATTATTTCTACCAACTTTGTGGTCAGATGCTGGATTTTCTCCTTTTAGACAGTCCGACTACTCCTCTGTCCTTTTTTATTTCACAGCCAATTAATACACATACTACTTTAGTGCTTGTCATGCATACATTTCTCCATTCTTGGTATCATTATTTCCAAGTTTTTGGTGTTTTTGCTCCTAGTATCTCAGCCTTGTTATTGTCAAGGGTTTCCTTCCATCAGAAGACCAAGTAGGGCTGAAGAGCTAACCAGAGTGAGGAAGAGACTTAAATGGGGCTTCCATTTCTTTCTTTAAAACAATTTATAGTTGCAAAAAAAAAAAACACATCTTATACCTTACTAAATGGTTAATTTATTACCCATTTCTTTTTGAACAATTGCTCAGACTCCTGGGAATTTCATGAACTAGAGAAAATAGCAATGAAATGGGACTTGAAAACCTCAGTCTTAGAGACTCTGCAAAATATGACCTGGGCCATCACAGAACATATTTCACTTAATTGTATAAAGAATGAAATAGTGTTAACATTTTAACACCTCTCCTTCCTTCTGTGGATAGGTGCTGTGAGTTTCAAGAAGGAGAACGGGTGATAAACATCCCTTACACTATATAGTGCATTAAAATTACAAAGTAGGGTTAGTCCTTCATGCTTTGCGCATTGGCTTATAAATATGGTAACAGTTACATTTTCAAGCCATCATTTATAACTCAGTTTAACTCAGTGACCATGAATTCACATAAAACCTGAAGACTCTGATGAGAAAGTATTTCATAGGTGACATATCAAGCTATTACAAGGAAGAGGTTTCAGAGGGTTACAAATAAATGCATTAAAGGAGCAGGATGACTAAGCATTTGGAAAGAGGAAGAACTTGACTATTTTATTAGAAGGAAGGTGAGAGGTCAAAAACAAAAAGAGGATCCAGGAAGCTTAGATACGGGAATGGAAGAGTTGTGGCATCTACAAGGTGCAGAAAGGCCATTCCGAATGTCCAGAGAAAGCATGGGAGTGGGGTCTTCTGGAACAATGACTTACAATATTGCCACCTACTACAACTGAGCTGAAGTCATAAAGCAAAGACTCTGCCTTTCTTTTTTGGTAGGAAAAAGAGCATGCATAGAAATACCATTTGCGACCTCATAGCACACCCTAATTTTAACCTTTCCTTTTAGAATATGCTTACAAGCAGTTTTCTAAAACATTTAAAATTTTTTTAGACCTTAAAATTCTTGTATTTTGCAATAAAACAGTGGGAAGCTACAAATTTTTTGAATCCACACCAGGCTAAAACTTGCCCCCACACAGCAAGAGTTTCCCAGAAGAGACAGTATTGTCATAGCCCAGTGCTGCTCCTTCAGGAGAAAACTTGGTAAGTTTGTTAGCTGTATCAAAGGAATTTTGTGAGGCTCCATATACTGTATATCTTTTAAGATAGAAGCAAAGAAATGTAGGGTTCTGTAAGTTCATAATTTCATGCACCTTAGAACACAGCTTAAAAAGTTCAGATATTGGGCCTCCCCGGTGGCGCAGCGGTTAAGCGCTGAGCTGTGGAGCTGTCGGCAGCGGCGACGCGAGTTCGACGCCCAGCCGGGGAGAATCCCACATGGTGCGGCAGACCTCTCCTGCCTCGCCCGCTGCTCCCCTCAGCAGTGTATTTCTGATCTGCCTGTTCTGCTCCCCGCTCTGTCTCTGGTGAACCCTCTCACCGCCCCGCAGCTCTGGCTTGTACCCCAGCTTGTATGTATAAATAAAAAAAAAAAAAAAAAAAAGGTCAGATATTAGCAAAACATTTCCATTAATTTAACATCCTCAAAGACTCTCAAATACTATTTCTTCTTAATCCTTCAAGCCAATCCTGAGTAAATGATTTTGTTCTCTTTCTGTGTGGAAGGGTAACAATCCTAGGCCCCTCCTGTCCTGTCTACTGTCCTTACAGATAGCTATGCTCATCCTTCCTATTCTTCTGCTAGCTTTCCTTAAATGGCAATTCTCAAATTTCTACCCAGAAAAAATTTTGAGGACCCCAATGCATTTTTGTTTTTGTGTGTTACATCCACTGATACTTACTACAAATATACTCCTCATTTTGTACATGACCACATTAAAAAAACTCAAGCATGTGAAAGATTTTACTCAAGTTACCCCAAAGCTGTGCAAAAACAAAGGATCTTTTTCCAGGGTGCCTGGGTTTCTGTTATGAGTACAGAGTTAATCTAGGATTGCCTGTATTAGAAATTAAAGTTACAACATTTACAAAAAATATGTTATTTTAAAATAAGAGTAGTGAAAATTCTACTAAAAAGAATTAGCAAGAACATAATATTTTACATTTTTTTGCAAACTTATTTAATATATGACTTTAATAGAAGACAATTGAATTCTCCTATCTCCGTATTAAGTATATTGAGATATATTTCTTTGAAGTATATTGAGGATGTAGACTCAATGGATCTGTCATTAGGTAACAAAGGAAGATTAGTCTTTTTACATAATTATGATTTTCTTTAATATTACATCAAATCTCAACAAGATATAGAGTCTTAAAGGTCAGATGCAATGAAAAAAAGTAAAACTGTATCCATGGATGTTTTATAATCTTTTATATTAATATCCATGGCTTTATTTCACATTGTAATGTATTTTAATCTATTCACTATTTTTGTAGCACTATGCTAAAGCATGCTTTCACTTGGAAAATACTGTTACTGAATTTTGTCAATCTACCATTAGCACATTTTGTGACAAAATATCAACAATAAAATTTTTATGAATCCCACGGATCTTATCAAGAGTGTATTTAAGCATTAATAAGTTGCAATACAAATTCTCCAAAACTCCAACTTTCCTTCAAAACACAAAATTTATCATTTGTAACAAATATTCTACACGGATTTCCCTAAAGTGACAATCTTACTTGATGCATTTTTGAGCTATATCTGTCAAAAAACCAAGCCTGAATAACCACACATCATCTGCCAGTTACTGTTGAAGTAAAAATAATTCTCCATGAATTTGTTCAATGTGCTATTCCACCAAAATCATTTTCCTTGAGACAGAGCTTGCATCAAAAAAGGCTTTGTGTCTCCTTCCCACTTCACCACAGATCTTAAAGACCATGACTTAATGAGACCCATCATTTGTATCGCCTCATCAAGGACTGTATTCAGTGAACTGGACTCTGGTAAGGGCAAATACACTGCACTGAGCACCACAAACACTGCTAGCACACGTTAGTGTTTCTGACTTGATGGGAGCAGAGATGCCAGGAGTTTTACCCACTTGCTTTTCAAACATTAGTGCAAAAAGAAAAAGATTAAATAATTTAATGTACTATGAAAAAGATAACCTGTATACCTCCAAATGTGCTTTGCAAACCCCAAGGCTGCCAAAGAGCACACTCCGAGAATCACTGCTTTAGAATAAATCTGCTCTTATCAGCCCCCTGCTTTAACTTTCCATTGTCCTAATGGAAAGCAAACTCCAAATCTGAGTCTGGAACTGTGACAACCTGGACCCCACCCACCTTGAGATTCTTGGCTGCAGCTCCTGCTACCAGCCTTGCTGCTAGCTCTACATCTCGCTCTGGGCCTTCCTCGCATGCGCTTTTGGGCAGGCGTAACTTTCAGCCTAATATCTTTCCATTTATCTCTGCCTGAAAATCTCCTGATTCTTTCAGATCTAATTCAAAGGTCAGCAAACCACAAGACAGCTTTTCTCTCACGCCCTGCCAATGAGCAAAGGAAGACCCTCGTTTCCCTGATGCTCTGGTGTATGCACTGTTCACTGGACAAAATACGCCCTAGCACGAGGCTTCTATTCATGCCAAGCATGATTCATCGGAGCTAAGAAAACAGATAAACGAGACAGAGAAGAATCTGAACCTAATTAACAGAACCGACTGAAAAGAATTTCAACATTAACGGAGTGGTAGACAAAATACAACAGAGAATAAAGTCCCATCATTTTCGTGGTATCAGTACTTTGTAAATTAGGGCAAGGGGCTGGAGAAAGACTGGTAAGTCACAAGTACAGTGGAAGTGCTCAGGGAAGGAGTCTCTGTGGAAGTGACATTGGAACTAAGGCCTGGGGAATATGAGGGAGATTGTCAGCTCAAGCAAAGGTGACCGTCATTCTACCGTCATTCCAGTGTATGAAAGGAGCCAAGGGAAAATGAACTTAGGGTGCTGGAAGAATAGAAGGAAACCTAAAGAGCAGAGTCTTTCATGACAAGGGAGTGCGCTGCTGAGTGGGTTCCTTGAAGTGAAGGCCTGAGGACATCCATTCCCATAAGCAAGGGAGGGAACGCTGGACAGGCCTCAGTGCCCGCAGGGAAGGCCGGGCGAGCGGGGATACTGCAGTAGCGTGTTCAGGGGAACAGACAGTAGAGGCTCCCTGAGGGAGCCTCTAGGCCTAGTTCTCAGGTTCTAACAATAATTCCTTGAGCAACTATATATTCTGTAACAAAATCTTTTCTTTTCCCTTAAACTAAGTTATGCTGTTTAAGTGGTTGCTAAGAACCTTGATGGCTCTGAGCCCTCGCTCTCTAAAACCTGGGGATTCTTTTTATTTCTTTTTAAAGATTTATTTATTTATGCATACAAGTTGGGGTACAGGCCAGAGGCGTGGGGCGGCGAGAGCGTTCACCAGAGACAGAGTGGGGAGCAGAACAGGCAGATTGAGGAAAGACGCTGCTGAGGGGAGCAGCAGGCGAGGCAGGAGAGGTCTGCTGTGCCATGTGGGAATCTCTCTGGCTGGGCGTCGAACTTGTCTCGCCGCTGCCAACAGGGGAGGCCCATTACCTGGGGATTCTTTATGAGATCATTCAGAGAGCAAAAGTAGGATGCAGAGTTAGTGGCAACATCTCTTTGCTGCCCTTCAATTTAGGATGTTAGAAAAGGACAACTACTCAATGATCTCGCTTATAGGTAGTATCCGTAAGCATCAAACTCCCAGAAAGAGAGAGGAGAAAAATGGCTGCCAGGGACTGAGCGGCGGGAGCCATGAGACACTGGCCAAAGACTACAAGGTTTCCGTTATAAGGTCAGTTGCGGAATCGAACCCATAGCATGGCGGTTGGAGTTACAATACTGTGCTGTATGACTGAATGTTGCTACAAGAGTGGAGCAGCAACTCAACTATAACAACACGGTGATTAGGTGAGAGGACTTGTTCACAAATCTTATTGTAGTGATCATTTTGCAGCTTATACATCTATCAACTCACTTATCTTACTCCACGTTCACCTATTATGTGAATCTCATTCCAAAACACCCTATAGAAACATTGAGAATAGTTTGGTCCCTAACAATCTGACCCGAGGCCACGTCAAACCATCTTACACCCCCACTGATTTGTGGAAGAATCATCCAGACAGTGCAATTTTTTTAAACAAACTTCTTACTTTTCACCTTTTTTTTTTTAGTTTGAAAGCCCATGATTTATAAGACACTGTGGTAGAAAAGTTTCAGAATGAACCGTGTAATCACTGAGTATGTCTTCAGGCAATCACAAGAAAAGGTCGAGGCAAAGAGGCTGCTGAATACTAAATTAAATGCTGAATTAAAGTGAAAGTTGCTTCAAGCCTGCGAGGTTTATCCTAACTCACTGAAAGAGAAGCCACTGGAATGGTAACCCAAGTGCTGGCTGCTTCATCAATCTCTCCATTAAAAATATTTAGAGATGACAAGAGACACCCCAATCTGAAGGGGAGGTAGAGAAAATTATAATATGGACACTGCCAGTAAACACAATCTAGTAAGTAGGAAAGTGGAAATTAATACAGGGTCACATGCACACAACTATACAGATGCTGGTTTTAATTATTTAGAGAATGAAATTCTCATTTTTTTAAAAAAGTAGAGAAATCCTTAGCCATTGAAGATATCTTCCCTGGAGCAAAGACATTAAACCTGTGATGTGAAAATGGGGAGAATTCGAAAAATTGAAAGATATCACAATTTTCTGACAATGGTGACAAAAGTACAGAGAAGAGAGTGACATAGCTTGTTTGGGTGTAAACAGAAGGTAGCTAGAAGGAAACTACATTTGATAATGTGAGCTTCAAATGCCACATAATCTGTATATGCTACTTAGTCCATTTTCCTTAATTTCATCAAATTTAATGATATGTAAATGTTGAAATAACTTTGAAATTTCTACAGATAGTTAATTATGTTTAATATATAGAAGCAGTTTCTACTTAGACATTACCAATGCTCTGACCTCTGCTTTCTAGCAGTTTCTATCACTTATTATTTATTTTTCCCGAATCATTAAAGTGAAAAACAATTTATTGGGGGATAGGAACTCCTGTATAGTTAACAGAAAAATCTTTTTGAAGTCTAGATTCACTCCCAAGCTAAGTGGCTTTCACCACTGAGCCACAGCTTCACAAACTGTGCCATCAGATTTCATACCCCAAAAGGAGAGAAATCCCAAACGCTTCCAAACAACGGCATGGACAATGCGGTATTTAATATTAGGGGCTGGGGGCCACAAATGCCCGTAAAGAGCTTACTTAGAGCCTTAGCTGAGGATATGACTAAGTTCAATAATTTCTAGCAAATGATCCTTTGTGCTGTATGAAAAAAAAATGTAAAGGCTGTCAAAAGTATCATCAATTAATTCACAGCACTGGAAACTTAATCAAGAAATACAAGACACAAAAGAAAGCCTCTGAATTGTGTTTTTTAATGAAAGTGAGGATAAAAGATGAGGACAAGACAGTATTTTTGGTACCATTTCTCTATCTAAAAATGCTGACATTTTTAGAGTGATCAGATTAGAGCTGGTGTACAACAACTTCATTTTAAGGAAAAGTCTAGAAGTTTACTTTTTCCTAGTTCCTCCTCAGATATACTTGTAAAAATATAAATGATTTCTTTCTGGGGAGCCTATCCTATTCCTTTCCATGAAATGAATTTCTCATGTCACCTATCGATAACAGTTATAAACAGCACTCCTACAAAACAGTACAGATTCTTTTCAGGATTTCTGTGCTGTTCACCATGAAGGAGTCGGAGCTAATCCTCGCTATTGTATTTTCAAGGGCACTGTTGCTTGCCAGGGTTCAGGGAGGCTTCCTTATCTCAGCAGTGCTGCCTTCCATTGTTTTTGTGATCTTGATCCTTCTGAATCCTTTTTGGGGGTAGAGATTCAAAACAGTATTTCTTTTGTCCTGATATTCTTCATGAGTTTTAAATAGCATTTTGACTTCGAGTGTTTCATGTGTATGTAACAAAGAATCTGCAAACTTTCTCCATAGTGTAGTGATTGATTTGTATCCTTTAAAGAGAGCTTTCATAAAAACCAAGTTTTTGCTTTTATAGAAATCATGTATCTTTCTTGTGTCTAAAATAAAAAGCAGCTGCCAATCTAATACTTTAATAACGTTGACATACCATATGCATTCGATTCAATAATTTGATTTTTATTTGAACCGTATGAGATATTTACATACCTTTATTTAGCAATGGATTGCTGAACCAAGGTAAATATATCTTGCTATTCCTCTATTTTATTAAATATTCTGAACTCCAGACATACTAGGACATACAGCACACAAAGTGTATAATCCTAACAGATTATATCAACTCTAGTTGCTTTCAGTTCAGAAGGCATTTTTTTTAACTCTGTCTCCAAATAGTTTTCTAAAAAGCCAAAAAAGGCTAAAACCCTTTTTTTTGTTTCAATAAACAGTCTTAATACATCTCACTAGATGGAGAATAACATTGCAACTCTCCCTTGGGCTCCAAGATACTGCCAATTGGACACACTGACCTCTTTTACAAAGAAGGAAATGAAAACATTCAGCACTGTATCTAACAGGATGCCTCTGATGGACTCAGTTACACAAGGTTATGGCCATCAATTCGGAATGCCTAGTCTACCTCACCTTTCTCATTTTTCTTCCACAAAGAAAAAAAAAAACTGCCTGACTCAGGACAATAGTAGAAAATATATATACATATACATTTTTTTCTTTTAAATCATGTGTTTAGCCAAGTACAATCTACAAATTATTCTGAATTTATGTAACTATTTAAGTTATAATGAAATGCTGAGAGGTAGAAAAATATACCATTAATTGGTGTCAGGGAAGTGAGCAAAGGTTCTTCAATATTTAAGACTGAACAGGTTTTAAAATGCCTGGATGGAAATTCTAAATTCTAGGATAGGTTAATTTGAAGAGATATAATTATCCTACATTTAAAATTCATTCTCAATGTCTAAGCAAGGCTATTTCTTCACTTAGCTTATCTCTCGCAATTTCAAAAATGCCTTGTGCAAGATATTAAAATGGTGAGTTTTTGAAATTTAACACCAATATATTTCAAGCTAACTACAACTAATCATTGAGCAGTCCAAAGATTCTGTTCATAATACATCTACATTCTTACATTTGGGAAAAGTAATTATACACACACACGTGTATATATACACACACGAAAAGTGAGTGAGCAAATAACTATACAAATGGATGTACAGATATAATTATATGCTAATATCATGCAGAGCCAGTAAGTCTTCCTAGAGGAAAATTATAAACATAGAATCAGATATAACATAAAGAGAAAACATACAAATGTGGTAATAATGAACAGGAAGTAACTCGAAAGAAAAAGAGCTGTGTTTATGGGAGAACTCTGTTTATATCAGAAGTGGTAAGAGTGCAAAATTGACACAGGACCTAAGACCTGAAAGTTGAAGAGATTTGCAGTGCAGCAACACTACAGACGGCCGTGGAGGGGTAGCTGGAGCAGGCAGGAGTCCTGACTGAAAAGGAGACAGCAGGGTGTGTTCCAGAAACTAAGCCAGTGATACAGCTGTGGCAACTAGTAAGTGAGGAAGATGAGAAGTAAACAGGTGATAGATGACCTAGGTCCTTGAAGCCATGCACAAGGGTTTATAGACTCTTCTAAATATAGTAAGGAGCCTGTTGTAGACTTTTAAGCAGATGCACTTCAGAATCAGATTTGATTTTAGGAAAATTCCCCTGGCTCTAGTGTGTTGAATGGAAATGAATCAAGGTCTATAATAGAGAAAGATAATATTATAATTAGCGTAGCACTTGTTGGTCCTGCATGATATTAGCATTTCATTATATCTGTTTTGGAAGGAGATGATAATGTCCTTAAAGAGTGAAGTGTCATTGAGAGAAGGGCATTCGCGATACATTGGCATCTAGTGTAGAGTATGAAAGAGAGAAGACAACTGGGGATAGTACTCAAGGGTCTTGATAACTGGGTGGCAGGTATGTTGGGAGTAAACTTAAGAACAAACAATTTTAAGGGTGTGGAGGAGAATGAGCAGAGAGGATGAGCTCATATTTGTGTGTGTGTGTGTGTGTGTGTGTGTGTGTGTGTGTTTAATATTTATTTATCTATACATACAAGCTGGGTACAGGCCAGAGGCGTGGGGGCGGCGAGAGGATCCACCAGAGACAGAGTAGGGAGCAGAACAGGCAGATCAGAAATACACTGCCAAGGGGAGCAGCGGGCGAGGCAGGAGAGGTCTGCCGCGCCATGCGGGACTCTCCCCGGCTGGGCGTCGAACTCGCATCGCGTGCTCCCGACAGTTCCACAGCACAGCGCTCAACCACTGCGCCACCAAGGAGGCCCTGTGTGTGTGTGTTTTAGCGATTTTATTTTTTATTATTTATTATTTTATTTATGTATTTCCATGGAAGAACTGGGGTGTCGGCCACAGGTGTGGAGGCTGAGAGGATTCACCAGAGACAGAGTGGGGAAGCACAACAGGTAGGTTTACTGAAATATACTGCTAAGGGGAGCAGCAGGCGAGACAGGAGAGGTCTACTGCACTATGGCTGGGGATCGAACTCAGGCCTTCACAGTGGTAGAGCTGAGACTTAAACCCTAAGCCACTTGAGAGGCCGAGTTCACATTTGAACATACAGAGGTGGGTACTCCCTGGATTATCCAAGGGATCATGTACTGTAGGTAGTTGGATCACCACATGTGAGGTTTAGGAGAAAAATCTGGATTTGAATTAGAAACTTCAGATTCATTCTTAAATGTGAATGAAGATAGACATGTGTGACATACTCAGAGAAAATTGTGGAGAAAGAAAAGACAACAATTCCAAAGGCACAATCCTAAGAAAACGACATTGAAAGGGCCCACAAAGAAAGAAAAACCTGAAAAAGAACACTGTCAGATAGAAGGCAGACTTATTTAAATTATAAAAATTCCCATCATCAAGAGATATTTTTGTTTTGTATGAGGCTAATCTACATTTTAAGAGTGTTACTATGTCAGAAAATGATTAACAACAAACAGCACAACACTTGCAGGCAGAAATTGCCAGGAAAATGAAGCTAAGTCATCACACTTATGCATGCATGCATTCATTCATTCATTCATTCATTCATTGATACAATCAGGAACTTGCTATTAAACATTCACAGAGAAGAACTGTAAAAGATGTTGCAGCAAATACAAACATCAGGAGCTTATGCACGATGGTAAGAGAAGAGACATGGGCTCTAATAATTGGAATGTGCTGATTTCAAGAACACACACCTGAAACCTAGATAGTGCTATGATGTGTTGCTATTACTTATCAATAATAAATAAATGAATAAACTGAATTATAATAGGACATGTTTTCTAAAGAAAACACAGAAAAATTAAGGAAGGTCAGAAAAAGAATACACAACAGAGGAACAAGGTTAGCAACAAAGTAGACGCCTAACATATGTGTTGTAGATTTAAATCTTTCCAGTTTTTTAGAGCAATTGACATCTGCCAGTGAAATAAGAAAATTCCAACTAGATAAACAGCAGAAAGGGGTTTGGAGAAACCAGAGGTAGAACATGTAACAAGGTAGAATAAGTAACTTAAGCTGGAGCAAGGACCTGAAAAATGTACTAATTTTAAAGACACTTTGAGCATCGGTCTGTATTAACCTCAAGTTCCAACTAAAGAAAACACCTCACTTTTGCGGCAATGGCAGCTTCACTCACTAAGACCTAAAATCATTCATGGCTGTATCCTTTCAGCCATCTACAGAGTCCAAAACACTTGTGAAGACATTTCACTTTTAACCACAAAGAACGTGAATTCAGTGCAGTTATTTCTCCACATGTAAACTTAGACCTGAGTAGTAAAGTATAAAAGAACCTAAGGCTTTGTACTGCCCTAGAGCTTTTGATTTGGAATGTTCTGGACATTTTTTAAATGATGTCCTCTATAAAAATCTCAGCATAATTAAGAACGTAGAAAGCCATTAAAAGGAGACTGTGATTCTTAGTCATGTGAACTGAGAATAAAGGTGTCCTAAAGTGCAGGTAGTAACTGCTTCGGAATGAAATGACTGAGCTTCACTATGCTAAAGGACTCCTGGGGAGGCATTCATGTAAACTGGAGAAGTTATCAGAACATCGTGAGGAAATTTAAGAGACGTGAGGTCTGAGTGATCATTTAGGAGTCTAGTTTCTGGCCTTTGATTCATGGTTTCATCTAAGTCCACTGCTGAATCCTTGGGTAATAACAGTTTCGAGTCTATAGGGTATTTTAATAATGTATATCGGCATGTGAGGGAATTGATGGGAAAACAATCAAGTCAGAAACACCTTAAAAGACACTCTCACCCAACAAGATGATCGATACAGTCTTAAACACTACCAAGGGTCTGTGCGTGTGAATATGCAACATGGAAACCTGCATGTCATTCACTTCTAGACACTCCAGCAGGCTACAGGTAAGAATACGTCCATGTTATCCTGTAGCTCTTAACATTAGTAATTCAGCATTCAAGGAGCTAATTTTATTTAAAATAATTCTCCATAAGGCATTCAATACATAAATCATACTGCTGGATGTATGGGGAATGCCTGTTAATTTAGATGTCTGAATTTCAAACTAGCCTGGAATACAATTCTTTTTCAGGAAAGGCATTCACTGGGCTTTTGAAGACAGCATAGCAAAAAGAAGTATGTTTACTTCAGTTGCAAAGAACCATCTCAAATAGACTCCAAAACTTTCATTCATGTGGACCTTTTATATTGATATACCCAAGATGTGATATGACTTTTATTTTATATCTTTCTCAGGGTTAATAAGCTAAAGGCATATATACTACAATTTTAAGTAACTTCCCTTGAGATGCATTGTTTCAAATCTAACAGCCCTAATGAAAAGTGATGCAATTTCCCTCCCTGGGTTTTTGACAAGGAACACAGTAAGAGGTGTGTGTGCTTGTGTGTGTGTGTGTGTGTGTGTGTGTGTGTGTGTGTGTGTGTGTGTGTGTGTGGCGTCCCTAGGAGAGTCTGCTGGCCCCCTGGTTATTCAGTGTGTCCCCTGAATGTCTGAAAATGAGTGCCACTGAGCATGAGTTTCTGCCAAGCTTCTATTTACCATTATTGAACTGTAGCCAATTTGAGCTTTCCACCTTAAGTGTAATTCCTTTGCCTTTAACACATAAAGTAAAATCACTTTCAATACTTCAACTGAAAAGCACTTCTAGGCAGCAAGTGAGAGGACGTATTATTTTCAGTGGGAAAAAGGAAGAGTTACCTGCTCATTCTGACATACGGGGTGCGAGTTATCTTTGGCTGGAAAGCACGTTTCCTTAGTTTACTTCTGACGTCCCTTTTCTAAGTCATTACTGATGTTTTGAAATTCGGCAGTCTTGCTAGGAATTCTATGAACTTTTAGAAGACACTAAAGCAGGAATTTTTGCCCCTTTCTGTCACTGAAACAAACACAGGACCAATCACTCATAACTCATAAATTCATAAATGTTCATCTAAGCGCACAGCCCCCCCCTCCCCCAAAGGCTTCATTTTTAACATGTATGTGCTTGCATCATGTAAGCATGAATGTAGTCACAGGTGTATTTTTGTTTGTTTGTTTTGCACAGAAGAACTGGGGTGTGGGCCAAAGGTGTGGGGGGTGAGAAGATTCATCAGGCAGAGAGTGGGGAGCAGAACAGATGGATCTACTGAAATACACTGCTGAAGGGAGAAGTGGGCGAGACAGGAGAGGTCTGGGGTGCCATGTGGGTTAGGTCCCTGGCAGGGGATTGAACTCATGCCTTAGATGTGATAGTGCTCAAACATAACCCCCTAGGCCACCAGGGAGCCCTCAGGAGCTATATACGTTCTTATGTATAGAAATTATTAGTAAGAAGTCATCCATACATAAAAGACATATAGGAAATGTGATTATCTTGTTTTTTCTGAATATCATTTACTGTCTGATTGTAAATAAGAAAATTTGCAGGAAGCAAACAGTATGTAGCTTTCTCAGGAAGGATTCATATATTCCACCAAATAACAACACTGACCAGCACCCAATGACCTGGGTTTAGAAAGAACATTTTGATTCTAGCAATGAGATCACAGAAAACTGTTAACCTTGGGCCTATAAGGGTTTGGTCAATAAGCTGTTTATAACAAAATCACTGGTACTTAGAAGAGAAGTTAACTGCTGGAGCATTCTGGGCTCAGCCACATCATCTAACAGAAGTCACTAGATCACATCACATGACCATGGAACTATTTTGAAATTCAGTTAACTTGACTAGAAAAAAAATATAGGGTTGCTCTCATCCATTTTCATCCATTTTTACTTATTTCCACAGTAATCCTGGCATGAAATGTCCACTGCAAATAGCACAAATGGATTCTAACCGAAAGCTGTTAAAACAAGTCTAAGTGAGTTGACTCTGGGGGTAGATATGTAATTTGACTGGACACATTAGTAGAAAACAAGCACTACTTTTCGAAATTGGATTGGGAATTTTCCAAGCAGACTTAGTGAGAGTTTGCTGAGTCAATGTAAGTTGTGCTGCAGGAAAATAGATCAAGTTCATTTTAACATCAGTACTCAAAAGTTCAGCTGCCATGCTGCCTTCTGAAAGGGAAAAAAATCTCCTACTTCTGAATGTATTTTTACATATTTAGGGAAAGATTAAGAATGGAACTCTTCAGAGTGTTAAAAATCAATGGAATTCAGACAGAGTTAGAAGAACTCTCTATATAAAATAAAAATATTGGATAAAAATAGCTTGCAGCAACTTAACCATCCAAATTGATGTCAGGAAGCACATGTTTCTTTCTATTCTTTTTTTATTTATTTATGCATACAAGCTGGGGTACAGGCCAGAGGCATGGGGCGAGAGCATTCACCGGAGAGAGAGTGGGGAGCAGAACAAGCAGATTGATGGAAATACACTGCTGAGGGGAGTAGCGGGCGAGGCAGGAAAGGTCTGCCGGGCCATGTGGGATTCTCCCCAGCTGGGGGTTGAACTTCCTTTGCCACTGCCGACAGCTCCATAGTGCAGCGCTTAACCGCTGCCCCACCAGGGAGGCCCAGCACATGTTTCTTTTGCAACATCTTCACCCTTGGTTTTTTAAACTAATTTTATATCATCTTTTATGATGAACTGGAAATTTACAAGAGCGGGAAATAATGTGTTTCTTACTACTATGCCTTTAGCCTGTAGTATGGCGTCAGATCTGTGGTAGGATCTTCATAAACACAAGTCCCACCCATGGGGGGACACATTCACCCTTCTCTCTGGGCCTCCGCTGTTTTGTTGGGATTGAAAGACCTGCTGGCAGCATCACAACGAAACCTATATAGCCCATTAGGGTGTGTATTCTCAACCAGAGTTTCCCCCTATTTCTTACTGTTGTGATACCAAATTCAACCCAATCTCCTCAAATTCAGCCACTCTAAACTATTAATTCTCAATTTCACCTCAAATCAGAAACTTGCATGGTTTTTCTCACATGAAACTTGTGGTGTTAAGTAAATGGAGAGTAACTGTAAATTCCAGCACTGCTGTGCTCTTCCTGAACTATAAGGCGTACTTTCTTTTTGGGGGAATGATTCTTACTCCAGTCAGCTATGAGAATCCCAATTTAATGCAGCCATATCTACTGATACTTTTCAAACATGTAAGTATCAACAGTATTTCTTGAGAGCCCTAAGACTTGTTCTGACTATAGAAAAATGAAAACATAGTACTACTACATAAGCAATAATATTATAAGTAAGTACACAGCTGAGTCAACGAGATCCTCAAAAGAACACCAAATAGATGTCACTAAGAGCTATAAGTCCAGAAAGACTTCTCAAGCAGAAAGATGGGCTAATAAGCCTTTATTTGACATTCAAAGTTCAAGGCAATCATGCTTAATTTTCTGAAATTTAAAAAATGTTTCTTCAAGACTGTTCAGTTTAGAAATTTGCTGATATCAGAGGCAAGGTAAAGTAAATTCTCCTTTCTGGAAATGACTGTTATTCAGAACTGATTCACCCTCACCAACATTAATTTAAACAGGCACTTGAAATGATTTTCTTAAGAGAAAGGTAACGTAAAATGATAATAAGGAGTATCCAGGATACTAAAACTAACAGGAAATTAGAAACACAGCAAGGATTAAAGATGCTTTTACTAGATGGAGTTTGCCTATCTTAGGCAAACTGAAGTTTAGTTTGAAAGCCTTGTGGGCAAGAACAAAATAATCAAACCCAGAGCCCATAAAAATGAAGTCTAATAAACGAAACCTATCACAATCAGTTGGGACACGAAGAGACTAGACACTCGTGTACTGATAATTTACCATTTCTTACTGGAAATTGATAATATATAATCTTAAACCTTCACCTTGTATTTAGGTGTTGTTGAACTAGTAACCACACTAAAGTACATGGCAAAGTAAACAAATTCTCCAGTGAAATGCTTGAAACCCTCTGATAAATATTTTTCATTTGAGATAATCTGACAACCATGTACAGAAGACGACACACAGCAAAGTATTCTGTTATAGCAGCTGTAGAATAATAATACAGAAATACTCAAAAAAGTCACAGATAAATTGAAATGGAGTTCTATTTGTAAAACATTCTCAAAATTTCCCATCTATGGATCTAGGGAACAGGTTAATGGCTGCTAGGCATTAGGGAGATAAAGAAGAGGGAGATAAGCTTAACTACAAGGAAGTAAAACAGGAGAAATTGTTGTGGTGGTAGAAGAGTTCTGAATCTTGATCAGTGGTAGTTACCTGACAAAATGGTCAAGAATTACGCACATACTATGCCAATGGAAATCTTCTGATTTTGGTATTATAATGTATGTAAGAAGCACTCTTCGGGGGGAAATTGTGATAAGGGCGCATGAAATCTCTTAGCACTATTTTGCAACTTTCTGCAATTGTATAATTATGTTAAAGCAAAAATATTTGAGATATAAGTAAATGGAGAGATATTTCATGAACGTGAGTAAGATGATTCAGTGTGGTTGAGATACCACTTCTTCCTAACTTGATTTAGATTTGATGCAATTCAGTAAAACCTTTCATAGATACTGGCATGCCAATTTTATAATTTCGAAAGAAAGTGAAAAGTCCAAGAATATCCAACACAATACTAAAAAGGAACCCATTTGGAAAGTGACATTACTCAACTTCAAAATTTATTACAAAGATCCAGTAATTAAGAGAAAGAGAGAGTGGTATTGACAAAAAAAAAATAGACAAATTGATCAAGGCAACAAAATCGAGGGCCTAGAAATAGATCCACATAAGTACAGTGAGACTGTCTGTGACAAAGAGGAGAAGGCAATGTAATGAGGAAGATACTCATCTCAACAAGAGGTACTGAAACAACTTGAAGGAAATCCATATGCAAAAAATAAAAAAAAAATCAAGATACAGATCTTATACCTTCATAGTAACTCAAAATGTATCATAGACCTAAATGTCAAATATAAATGCATAAATCTCCTAGAAGATAGGAGAAAATCGAGATAACCTTGGGTTTGACAATGACTTTTTAAGATACAATACCAAAGGCATGAACCATAAAAGAAAAAATTGATAAGTTGGAATTTATTCACCTTAAATATTTCTGCTCTTCGAACAGCAATAGCAAGAGAATGAGAATCCCAGATTGTGAGAAATATTTGCAACAGACACACCTAATAAAGGAGTATTCCACAAAATATACAAAGAATTCTTAAAAATTCATTATAAGAAAAAATTATGATAAAAATCTGGGTCAAATATGTAACAGACACCTCATCAGAAACCTTATCAGGATTGTAAATAAGGATATGAAAAACACATGCCACACACAATGTCATTAGGGAAAAGAAAATGAAATTAACAATGAGACATACTGTAAAATATATGTAAAATAAATGAGACATAGTGGGTAAAAATATAAAACAACGACAACAACAAATGTACTGAAGATGCCTAATAGCACACCAACTTTAAAAGAAAATTTTGCAGTTTCATAAAAAACTAAGCACACTCTTAACATTTGATCTAGCAATCATCCTCCTTGGTATTTACCCAAAGGAGTTATAACATTAGGTTCACACAAAAACCTGTACGTGAATGTTTATAGCAGCCTCGTTTACTATTGGCAAAACTTAGGAGCACCCCAGATGACCTCCAGTAGGTGAATGGACAAACTAAAGTGCATTCGTATAAATGGTGAAAAGAAATGAACTATGAATGGGCCTCCCGGGTGGCGCAGCGGTTAAGCACTGCGCTGTGGAGTTGTCGGCAGCAGCGACACGAGTTCGACGCCCGGCCGGGGAGAATCCCACATGGTGCGGCAGACCTCTCCTGCCTCGCCCGCTGCTCCCCTCAGCAGTGTATTTCTGATCTGTCTGTTCTGCTACCCGCGCTGTCTCTGGTGAACCCTCTCGCCGCCCCACAGCTCTGGCTTGTATCCCAGCTTGTATGTATAAATAAAAAAATAAATCTTAAAAAAAAAAAAAAAGAAATGAACTATGAAGTTATGGAAATCCATGCAGAGAACTTTACTACCTATTGCTAAGTGAACAAAGCCAACCTAAAAAGATTACATATTGTATGATTCTAATTACATACAAAGGACATACTGTGTAGATACTGAAACATGTTTGTGGTGGGTCAGGAAGGAGCAAAGAATAAATAAGTGCAACACAGACTTTGGGAGCAGCCGAGTGCCATATGTAATACTCTACTGGCAGACTCACGCCACTGGAATTCTGTCCAAACTTACAGAATGTATAATACCAGGAGTGAACCCTAACATGTATGATGGACTTGGGTGACAATGATGCATCACCGGAAGCTCATCCACTGGAACACGCACACCACTCCGGCAGTGGATACTGAAAATGAACAGGCTACATGAGGCAGGGGGGAATAAGAGAAAAATTTCTACCTTATGCTCAATTTTGCTGTGATCCTAAAATTTACCTTAAAAAAATAAGTTTAAAAAAAAGTGAAAAAGAATCAGGGACACAGTAGTTGCTCTATATAGCAGTTTGGTTGTGTTGGTTTGGTTTGGTTTGTGTTGGAGGTAAATTTCAAAGTGCTGAGATTAAGAGAGAACCACAGCCTGTTTCTGTTGTACTCATTTCCTGTCCTCAGCATACCTGCTTACTGAGATTCCTGGACCAGAAACATCATCTGTCCAAAGAAAAGGGGGAGAGGAAGGGAGAGAAGGAGAGAAGTGGGGAGTGGGGAGGGAAGGGGGAAAGAGAGAAGGAAAGAGGAGAGGGAGAAATGGAAAGGGGGAGAGGGAGGGAGAAAGGAAGGAGGGAGGGCTAGGGAGAGGGGAGAGGGAGGGAAAGAGAGAGAAAGAATGAGAATATAAAATATAAAATAGAGAGGGAGGAAGAGATGGTGGGGAGAGGAGGGAGCTCGGGAGAGTGGGTGGTGTGAGAGGAGGAGGACAGAAAATGAACTGCCACTTTCTTTTAAATTACCTTGTAATTATAATCTTATCTTGTTTGTAATCTCCAAGCACAACACACAAACAAGATGTGCTGTATAAATTAAAAGCATCGATGCTTTTGCCAATTTAAGTTTTGGCAGACCCACTAATAAAAGCAGAGAAACAAGTAAAACCCAGGCTATTAGAAAGAAAGAAAAAAGTTTGGAGACTGAAGACACTGTTTAAGTAATACAGAACAGGAAGCGTCTGTCGTGTAAAATAGACTTTTTTCTTATGGCTGACAGAGTAGGCACCACAAGACATTTCATTGTGTGGCCCCGAATGAAGAAGAAAGGACAAAGTGGGCTCTGAAATGCCAGAGGGACAGAAAGCACTTTGGAAGTCAAATATCAGAGATAGAGCCTTGGTTTACCTGCAGCAGCCAGCTGTTTCTCACTTCTGAGCAGAAAGGAATTCTGGACATTTGCTCCTTCTTTGTGCTCAATGTCACACATGTAGATATATTACCAGGAGTTTTTTGTTTTTTTTTTTTTTTTTATTCTTGGAAATAGAAATCTATATAAAATGCTTTGCGTAATATTTCATTTTACATTATTTTCCCTTAGATTTAAAGGATTTGTTATCTTCTTAAAGATATACTACACAAGAAAGAGCAAAAATCATTAGAAATCATTAGAAATAAAGCAAACTGAAGAGGGCCCTTAAAAAACCCTACTTTTGGCTTTACTGTGTTCCCATTTGTGACACAACTGAAAGCACAGATCTGTAAATTGTTATCTATGTAATTACTAAGCTTTCAATATCAAGAATGATTAGCTTGATCACTACTTAAAAGTGAATAACAGAGTAAATATCCTGAAACATCTCTCATGACCCAATACCAAGAAATATTGGATTAAAAAAACAAACATCCCTATCAACCTTGGGGATCTCTTAAAGAGTTAAGGGTCATTTATGGGGAGGATCTTAAAACTGAGAGGTACAGTCCTATATGAATCTGCTGTTCTCTGCCATTATCAACCTGCTTTCTCCAGGAGCTACCTTCAGTACAGACTGCATGGAGGAGGGGAATCTAATCTCATCTGCCAGTTTTAAAAAAGAATAAGGAAAACAAAAAGAACTTGAATGCTAGGAATCTGGATGGGCTGGCTAGGAATCTGGATGGGATAAATATCTTCTCCACAAACTATGAAACTTCTTTCTTCATATAATTAGGGATTCAAATGTACACTATTAGAATTAAAAATTAGAACAGAAAATAGCTGACTGTGGTGGGGGCGGGGTCCCAGTTTCATAATGGTCTAGAGTTGCTGGAAAAAAATTAACACATAACTGCTTGGCCTCATAGGATTTTTCCAATTCTAAAAATACAATTCAATTTTTAGAAACACATTGTAAAACCAGTCACCATGAATAAGAATCTACAGAAAAAAAAAAGTCAGAAGAAATTTCAGATGGCTGACTTATGAAATGTCAAACTTTAAATCTGGATGCTTAAAATGTTTAAAAAATGAAAGGTGAAACCAAAATCATAAAGCAGTTGTAAACATCATAAAATAATCAGCAAAAGGTCCAGAAAGACAAAAAGGTGGAGACTGTAACAGACTAATAGGGAAAAATAGTGTCTACACTAGAAACAGTTTCCAGGAAAATGGAGAATGGAAGAGAAGCAATATTCTAAGAGAACATCTGAGAGGTTTCCAGAAGGAATGAAGTTAAAATTTCCCAGATGCAGAGAGCCTGACAAATTGCAAGCAAGATAAATGATGAGAAATACAGAGATTAATACTGGTGAAACTACAGGACATAGATGATGACAAGCAACCGCAGCGAAGAGTTTAAGTAGAGAGAGATTTTTAGTTGGAACCAGACTCATTATTGACAATAGAAAAATGCGGTGAATTTCTGAGAGAAAATATTCATTAATTTATGATCTGCAAAACATTAAACTGTAATTCAACTATAAAGATAAACACAAACTAAGAAAAATTAACAAGAATTTACCACCAAGAGTCTCTCGATGCAATTCTAAAAATGCCTATCAAAGGAAAGACAATGAGATGCTACATATGGCACAACTGGAGAAAATGGTCAAGAATAAATCTAAACTGGATGAAGACGCAGTATATATACACAATGAACCTCTACTCAATTATAAAAGAAGGTGAAACTTCGCCATTTGCAAAAATTTTGATAAAACTGGAGGGGATTATGCTAAGCGTGTAAGCCAGAAGGAGAAAGACAAATAGCAGATTTCACTTACATGTGGAATGTAAAAACAAAGCAAAGGAACAAACAGAAACCCTTGAAATGTAACTCCAGAGCTAAGGTTCTCAGAGGGGAACCAAGAGGGTGACCTTCTAATATTTTTAATGGAAACGCTTAAAAATGTCTAGCAAATAGCCATTTCTAAGTCATTTTTTCCTGATAGTTCTGAAAGGACTTTAAATCTGAAAGGACTTTAAAGGAGGAAGGAATATGGAGACTTAAGAGCTAACTTTTCTAGAAGTGGCCACAATGAATGGAGAAGAAACAGAATATTTACAAGAATTGTTAAAGAGGTAACAGATATTTTACTCCAAAATTCCACAATCTTTTGCTACTTACTAAGCGTTCTAGAATGGGCAAATATTGCATTAATACTATTATTTAATGATAACATTTATATTTATAATAACAATATATATCTGATAGTGCATTCATAATTAGAAAAGGTGCAGTTAAAAAGTATACAAAATGAGCGAAAACATTTTCTTGTAATGCTCCTGTAGGCTAAGTTATGTCAAATTGGAATCACAAAATTCTGAAGCCATTTTCTGAGTTCACTCATTCTACAGCTCTGGTTATACCTTAAAGACCTGAATAAACGTGTGACATTTCAATGTAGCTTTAGATGAATTTAAAAAATCTTAACCATAAGCTTCCTGTAGTCTTTAAACTTAAAAAAAAAAAAGTTCTTTGCAAAGATTTGAAGTCACAGAAGCAAACTTTCCATAGAAAATGCTCTTTTTCTTGACAACTGAAACATCACATTTCTGCAGAGCCAAAACCTGGTGGGAAGAAAACATCCGCAAGGGTGTGAACCATGCAGCTTGCCAGAGGTCCAGGTGAGGGGTTTCTGTTTCTGTTGGGGTCAGAGAAGCGGTCCCTGAAATTAGGAGGTATGTCTTGTTTTGAAGATGCAAGAACAACCCGCACTAGCCATTCTCTACATGATGCAGCAAAATCACAGACGTGCAGTCTTTTAAGGCAAGGCCTGCAGGTGTGCTGAATGACCTGGGAGAGGTATGTTCATGTTCTGCTGGGTTTGCATGTTTTTAAAACAAAGTCAGGGCCTCCCTGGCTGGCGCGGCGGTTGAGCTCTGCACTGTGGAGCTGTCAGCAGCGTGCAATGAGAGTTCGATGCCCAGCCGGGGAGATTCCCACATGGCACAGCAGACCTCTCCTGCCTCGCCCGCTGCTCCCCTTAGCAGTGTATTTCTGTCCATCTGCCTGTGCTGCTTCCCGCTCTGTCTCTGGTGAACCCTCTCACTGCCCCACACCTCTGGCCTGTATCCCAGCTTGTATGTATAAATAAATCTTTAAAAAAACAACAACAACAAGAACAAAACAAAGTCATGGTAAAAATTTAAAAAATCAAGTGGTAGTAACCTTTCCTCAAAATTCTGGGTTTGGAGGCAGCTTTTAAGTACCAGAAGTTCTGGAAATAGTTCTGGGCAGTGAGCTATTGGAGATTAGTTTTGCTGATCATTAAGTCAGACCTTCCCAAAACCTACCTTCTCTTCTTGTTTAGATGAAGCAGCTGGCCCCAGCAGGAAGAGTAAACAGGGCTGGGAACTCTGGTTCTAAAGGATGATGTTAGGACATCCCTGGTGGCTCAGCAGTTAAGCACTATGCCGTGGAGCTGTTGGCAGCAGAGACAGGAGTTCGACACCTGCCTGGGGAGAATCCCACATGGTGCGGCAGACCTCTCCTGCCTCGCCCGCTGCTCCCCTCAGCAGTGTATTTCTGTCGATCTGCCTGTTCTGCTCCCCACTCTGTCTCTGGTGAAACCTCCACGCCTCTGGCCTGTACCCCAGCTTGTATGCATAAATAAATAAATCTTTAAAATAAATAAATAATAAAGGATGATGCTAATCCTCACTGACAGCAATAATTACTCTAAAAACAATGGACAGCCTGGGAGGGGCTCCCTTTTCTGTGAACCACTATTGCTGGCTTTTGAGTCAGAGATCTGGATCCCTCTGGAGTTAAGATGGCTGAATAGAGCTCCAGTGGTTTCAACAGAGGCTCATGAATGCTCCCTCAAACGAAGAAGACCTGAGCAGAAGTGGCTCCAAGTTCAGAAAATTCATGAACAGAAAGCCCTTGGAGATCTAGAGACCTCTTTCTGCTGTGCCACTGTCATAATTGACTTTATTCTCACGCTGACTTCACTCAAGGGTCCAATACACAGCAGAAGAAAAGGGCAACTCTCCTTCCTGGGAGTCTTCTGAAGAATGAGAACCTTTCCAGAATTCCTCCTGAGAAGATCTTCCTTAACATCACATTGACCAGAACTCTGCCACAGGTTTATCACTAAATCAAAAAAAGGCAGGAAGAGGGGGCTATACAGAACAGGTTTGGAAGATTCAAATTTCTCCTGAGTTGGCAAAAAGTGGTGCCTGAATCAATCTTTGGTCTAACACTAGAAGGAAATAGTGGGAGGCGGGGAACTGGCCACAGACACACAAGACAGAGTCCACTACAAATTAAAGCTGTTCTCAAGGTGTGCAATGACCTTGGGCAAATGACTCAACCCTTTCTATTTAAAGATTTTCCTCTGGAAGTCAGGAATACTTCTCAAAGTTTCATCACAAATACTAGCTGTTCTAACACATAAAGTATAGGCCTTTCATACACGTTTGTGATTTTTCAAAATGCCAGGTCGATTTTTAAAAGTAAAATAAAAATAATTACAAGGATTTTAGAAATTTAAACTATCATAAATATGATTGAAAATGGCTGAAAACATTTGGCAAAATTTTGTTTCCGGTGAAAGTTTACCTTAAGACTTAACCTCCATTCAATTTCCCAACAAATGAGAAGCAGCATTCAAAATTTGAAAGCTGATAATGATGTGTGTGTCTGAGGTTTCTTTCCTTCTCTGCAGTGATAATAAAGAAAGATGTACACGGTATCTTATCAACACAGCTGAAGTTTGGGGCACTGCAGTGTAACTCCTTTACTTCCCTGTCAGTTGGATAAACAAACATATTTGGTTGGTTGATGTTGTACCAGAAAGAGCACTTTGCAGGCAAGTGCAGTAGAAAGCAGGTGCACAGCAAGCTCCACTGGGCAGGATGACAGTGACGGCTCCCCAGAGCTACAGTGAAAGACAGATTTAGTGAATCCTGGTCTTTGATGGAGAATCCACACACCAGGGCTGGAGATTAAACTGCGTGCTGGGGAGGATAGCTCAGGTGCTCTCAAGGAAAGCTTCCATCCACTGGCAGGAGAGCAAAGCTCTTGTCTCTGTCTGTAATACAGCCCCGGACTGCTGGTCCTTATCAAAAGGACTAGAAAATCAAATTAAGATCATGGAAAACAAGAGATGCAGTACTGCAAATCCCTCTAAGTTTCTAGAACATTACTAGTTCTCCTGAGAGAAAAAAGTACAGAAGGCCTGCAAGGTAACCCAAATAAAAGTGAGCATTTGAACAGGTTCCACATTCTCTTTGCACGTACTGTTGCAGAGCTGAGCTTCTTGGACAGCACTGATCAAACGCTACCACGCACTGACTTTTGGTCACTCATGGCCTTGGTAATGAGAGTGCTGGTAGCAGGCCTGAAAACAGTATAAAATCACCCACAGGGGCTTCAACTTCTACCAGATCAAGTGTACTTCAACAGATTTAAAAGAAGATAAAGAAAAAGGAAGGATGAAAGTGACTACAGAATAAAAGGTGCTTGATAAATACAAAAGTCATTCACGGCAATTAAAATGAATTCTAAGTAAACTAGAAAAAACAGAGCACATCAGTTTGAGAAAATCTTTTAACTGAAACTAATGGCAAAAATGAGAGGAAACAGCGAGGACGTGAAATGGTAACTGAAGGTCAGCAACAAAATAAGGGTCTTTGCTACGTCTCTCTCTACCCAAACTTTACTGTAGCAACGCACCAGTACATATGCTAAGAAAAAGAGTAAAATGTACAGGGAGATTGAAAAAAGAGGGGGAAAAACACCAGGTATTATTTAGGGAATAATAATATGCTTATCGATGAGGAATATTCTGAGAAATCACAGATTTGCTATTAGAATTCAGTGGAGAGCCTGGCGAGACAAACAGATGAAAGACTCTTCATTTCTATATGTTATCATAAATAATCAGTGTAATCTTTAAGATGGCAAAAAACAATAAATCTAAAAAGCATAGTCTTTTATTGGAGAATATTAAAGGCCTATTAAAAATAAGAGATCGCGATCATATGTACAATGACAGGTCATAAAGTTGTCAGTTTTATCCCAATTTATAAACTAATTCTGTGCAAATAAACCAACCCCTAGATATGGGGATATTGTAGAATTACTACAGTACAAATTATCATAGAGCAAATGCTACCAAGAATAGTCAAGATATGTACATTCCTGAAAATAAAATAATATACACATTCTTATTATTCTTTTGGGACTGGAACATTTCACAGTAAGTCACAGAGATCATAATTTTCACATCTAAATACTTCTCTCCCCAAGCTAATGAGCAAATTTTAAAACTTTCACAAGATTTATTTATTTATGCATACAAGAGCTGTGGTGTAGGCCCAAGGTGTGGGGGCGGTGAAAGGATTCACCGGAGACAGAGTGGGGAGCAGAACAGGCGAAGTGCAGAACTACTGAAGTGCACTGCCGAGGGGAACAGTGGGCGAGACAGGAGAGGTCTTCTGCACCATGTGGGAAGTTCCCTGGCCAGGTATTGAACTAGTGCTGCAGTGGCTGTGACAGCTTCACTGGGCTGAGACCTAACCCCTTGCACCACCAGGGAGGCCCTATTCTGTAATAACTTCTTATGGACACTTCAAAGCATGTCATCAGTGTCTTTTGTCTTATTCATATGGAACAATTCCTCCTGTTGTCCTTCATAACCAAGGTTTTGTGAAATATCCCTCAACATGGGTTTTTCCTATATTTCTTCATTATTCAATGTGGTGTATTCATTATCAGTCAGAAGTACTACATACGTGGCAGAGTACCTTTCTCAAAGCATCTTCTCGAGAGGTACAAATGCCAGCATATTCTATTCTGGGCTACCGTACCTGACTATAGGTAACTATCATCAGATTTCTTTGCTTTATCCTTTAATCCCTTTATAATACATGAGCAATCTATGGCAAGATAATTGGAAACAACGCAGATAGATATAACCCCTGGTTTGAACATTCAACAATACTTGTCCATATTAATCTTTACTACACTTTTGGCAAAATGGTGGCTTATCATAATTCCTTTATCTTTACCATATTTTTGTTATTCATTTATTTTAGTATCATTATAATTTCCCAATGGGTTCTAATCAATTCTGGCCATTATTAATTTTTGATGCTTAAATGGTTTTCAATTTGGCCAATGTAATCTCTACCAAACTGATTCTTATGTTACCTCCCCCATTGCGTATCCTCTGGAAAAATATGCCATTCCATGCTCACTTCATCCATTCACTGAATCAAGTTTGGAAAAAGAGGTCTGCTTTTTTCAGTAAAGAATTATACTTGCGTACCAAGATTTGGGAGCAAGGCAGGCTCGCTGTTTTGGGGCTATCACTGCTTCGAGATGCAACAAAAACTCTGAACCTAAGGGGGAAAAACTAGTATCGATTTTTAAAACTACTTTGGAAAACCAAATTAAAAGTAAAGACCATTACCCCACAACGTGCCAGGGAGGATAAAATGGGCTATGCTACCCTGCCGGAGGGAGGGCAAACCATGTGGAAAATAACCTGTCAATATGTAGTTAGTGTTAAGATATTCATATCTGATAAAGCAGCAATTTCTTTTTTTAGCTTTCACCCTAGAAATGCTCTTGAAAGTCTGCAAAAAAAAAAAGAAAGAAAGAAAAAGAAAAAGCAGCATGCCCAGGCATGCTCAGTTGGCATTACCAGAATATGATAAATGAACACTGGCTTAGTCATAAAATGGAATTCTCTTTAGCAGGTGAAATTCATAGATTAGAAATACTGTTTCAGTACACAATTCAAACAAAATGCTGACAAGATAAAAAGGAAATTATATGAAAGATATCAACAATATGACATTGTAATTTGACTAAAATACATCACAATGCTATTTATGGTTGACACACGTGTGCATGCATGTGCGCGCACACACACACTTATGTTTCCATTACTTTCCATTGCAACATTAGAATGACAAGAGCCAACTTCAGGTTAATGTTTGGTTTGGAGAAAGAAAAGTAGAATGATGAGAGAGGATTCTCTCAAAGCTGCTTTCTTTAAAATTAAAAACAGAAATATATAATTTGCTAAATATTTAGGCTTTCTAAATATTTGTTTCCATATATTTCATAGATTTTTCTAGCCTATAAATTTCTAGAATAAAATGTTCTCAACATTTTATAATACTTAAATCTTTTTAATTTTTCTAAATTCTAGTATCTACCTAAACTCATAAAAATGTAAGTAATCACATGCTATTACATGGACACTTTCTTCTAGCAATGTTCTTTTAGAAGAACAACTAAAAATAAATGAGTAGAATTGCGATCAGAAAACCAGAAATCCAGAAACTAAGAATTATTCAATCTGTTTTAACCTGTTCCTTCTTCTTTTTGGAGAACGGACTCATTTTCTTCTATTTTGCAGTTAGGTATTAAAATCTGGGAGTCAGGGTCTTTCTGTAAGGGGGTCTGGAGTCCCTAGCATGCTGTTTAACCATTTTCAGTTGCAATGGAAATAAATAAACATCACCATAAAATGCACACACACATTTTAAGTCCCAAACTAGGAAATATTTAGAAAGTGTAACATTCTAGAGGAGGAGGCTCATGTCAACTGTTAGAAGATACTGGAGGAGGCAGAATTAGGAACCGATTGTCTGGGGGAAAATTAGCAATGCAGAAAGAGAATTGAGTGTGGCAGATCTACAGAAGAGGTTGTGGAGCTACTTATCAATACGAACAGCACAGGAGGGAGAAGAAGGTGTCCAGTGAGTAAGAGGCCAGTTACTTTCATAAGCTACAGTTAGGAGATAATAAGGCAATTTCCCTCCTAGGGAAAAGGAAAAAAAGATGAGAGGGAATGATGATTTGTGCTAACATAGTGTGTGGGCAGACGCAGAGTAAGAAGCTAGCAAAATTCAGACTTGAGGGACAGGTATACAAAATAGTGGCGCCACTAACCAAAGTGTTCCTCAGCCCAAGACTCTAACACCAGTTCTAATGAGTTAAACCTTTGGTAGGACACCTGCCTTCTCTGGGTCTCAGTGTACTTCTCTGTATATGGGAAGACACACGCAATTATCGCTTAACTACTTTCCTACCTTAGCACCGATAATTCTATCGAAAACAAAGCATTTAATCATTAGACACCATACTGATCAAGTGTCCACCATGTGCAGGGCACTCTTCTAGGCCCTTCTTTTTTTTTAAGATTTATTTATTTTTGCACACAAGCTGGGGTGCAGGCCAGTAGTGTGGGGCAGTGAGAGGGTTCACCAGAGACAGAGTGGGGAGCAGAACAGGCAGATTTACCGAAATACACTGCTGAGGGGAGCAGCGGGGGAGGCAGGAGAGGTCTGCTGAGACATGTGGGAATCTCCCCAGCTGGGTATTGAACTTGTGCTGTAGCCAGCGACAGCTCCACAGCGCAGCTCTTAACCCGTTGTGCCACCAGGGAGGCCCTGGGTCCTTATACAGATTCATGAGGTAAATATTATCATTTTTTTTAATTGCAGAGGACCCATAAGGTCAACAATAGTTGCTTGTCAAAGTCGCTGAGTTACTTGATGATGGAGTAGAGCTTTGACATGAGGTCTGAGCTCTTCCCAGTATTCCAGGTAGGCTACCGATACTGATTAAACAGTATGAGTGAGGGAGCCCAAAGGCGGACATGGTTAGAATAGACCAAGATTGTGGAAAGGTCTTGGCAGAGATATTTTTTCACACAGAGAATCACTGGGGTAAATACTGTGTGTGTGTGTGTGTGTGTGTGTGTGTGTGTGTGTGTGTGTGTGTGTATACAAAATCAAAAATCACTGTGAGAATTTGTTCTTTATTATTCCTTAGTGTGAATCTTGAATAATAATACAATTTAGCTGAAAGGTGTATATTTCTCCAATTTGATAGGTGGAGAGGGCAGGAGAGAAACACTAGTTATGACACAGGAAGGTGCACACACTTACATAGGATAAGAGATTTCAGATTAACGCCAAAGTAGCAAAAAGGTCCTGGAGAGCCTTAGAACAGGGAAGACGACAAATAGAGGAAGAACTGCAAAATGGGGGAATAATGCTAGTGACCAAAAAAAAGCATCATGTAGAACACATTTCTAAAATTCTGCAACATCTACTGTCCCCAAATAAAGGTTTAATACATTAAGTTTGTTTGGAAACTACATTTCCCCCCAATCAGCTTCTTTTCCTCTTTCTTGCACTTGCCCATACTATCCTCCATTACATAAATATTTCTGATATTCCAGACCTTTCTTATCTCCCCACACACTTGTAATTAATGAGGTTGGGGTTGAGGGGGGGGGACTGAAAAAGAGAAGAGGAAACAAAGATGAAGAAAAAGTAGACTTTAAGTAAATAGAAGATGTTCATTTATGAACCCCCCTCCTCTTTCCTCTCTCACTATCAATCCATGATGACTGCTAAATTTATCCACAAGTGTGATTTCAGAATCCACCCTCCCAAATAGCCACCATATCCTGGGGTCTGCTCTAACCGCCCTGATGATATTTAGTAAATACTGTCAAGAAGAGAAATGGCCTCTTTCATTTTCCTATTTTCTTGCTTACTTTACTGTGTGGAAAAAAATTCAGGTTCAATTATAGAAAGGATGAATAGGACCAACAATACTGTTCCCTAAATCCTGGCTCTTGAAAAGCACTCACCCTTCCCCACCCAAATCAGCCTTTGCTTTTTTTTTTTTTTTTAAGAATGTATTTTATCCTAGGGAAAAAGCATCTTAGTCCCAACTACACTGATATTTCAAGCCAAAGGTGACTTGGGACTGATCAGAAAGAAGTTATTTTTCTTGATTCAAGAAACCTGATTTAGATACATTCAAAAAGACGGTGATATCCACACTAAAATTATCGAAGGTCTGTGAGTGAGTTGTTTTGTTTCTGGATCATTTACATTTGTGTGTTTCTTTGTCTGATGGTTTCATATTCTAGCTACTGGGTTCAAGTGCTAACATCACACGTCTGAATTCTATTTCAAACCATGCTTCATAGAAATAACCTGACGGAAGGAAGCAATAAAAGTCTACTTTGTAATACCGAGTCCACTCATGCCATCAGAGAAAGCACGATGTCAGCATTTTCATTCCCATTATACACCCTATTTGTTCAGGAATTAGGTACTGAGCCATAAAAATTTGCTTGGCTGCGAGGTATGAGCTCAGTCCACGAATAAACAATTAGATGAAAACCATAAAATGGCTAAGACAATTGATTAAGAGTAAAGTTGGAGCCAACTGTGTATGTGACCTGGATTTAATGTCACTTAACAGAAACTATTTTGCCGTTAACAAGAGAAGAGTTTCTAGACAAGGATTCCTGGGTTGGAAGAAAAACGACGAGGCACGAACCTGTGACTGGCTGTTACTGGGTGTGTTTATATATTGCTTTGCCTTAGTCAGGAGGTAACAGGGATTAGGGTGATATTAAAATCTCCGCTTTGATTTTTTTTTTTTTGACCAATGATCAAGAAAATTGCCATGGAAATTCCTCAATATATAAAAAGGCTGAGCTTATAGATCAAGGGTGAAAGGTACGGATGAGCAGAGGACAGACGTTTATCAGTGAGAATTTTTTTATCTCAACATCCTTTTGTGTCAATAGGTGGGATAATATTAAGTCATAACGTAAGTACATTACATCAAGTATGTCTGAATATATCTATATGACCATATGGACCTCACGATAGAATCAGTCACTTGATCAAAGAGGTTATGTCCTTGTAAGAGCAGAATAAGAAACTAGAGGCTTCTCTGTCTCTCTGCCACCTTTGAAAACGGCACGACAGAGATCATCTGCCATGCACACAGGGGAAGGCCCCACACAAGAACACAGCCACACCAGAACTCTCAATAACAGACTTCTAGCTTCCAGAACTGAGAGAAGTAAAGGTCCATAGTTTAAGCCCACACACTATAGCTACTGCTGAGTAAAATTGCCATTGACTGCCTAAATAACCTTTTATTTTTCATGTTCTAATGAGTAGATAGATAACAAGGGTCCTGCTATATACCAAAACATGTCTATACAAAAGTGTGTGTATATGTCTATATATACACAACCATATACTCATACATACACATGTATATGTAAGTCTATATGGTGTTGACATTGTAATTACATTGTATATTGCTGCTAAAGCAATTTAAAATGGTTCATTTTGTTAAGCTGGCAAAAATAGATCTTAAAATGTTTGTTCAAATGTATTCAGGATCCCTTGATTATATTTGTATCTTTTCTATATATCTAAGGTTTTTTTCAAAATAAAATGTTTAAAAAATAGACTAAACAAAAAAATGTTTTTGTTCTCTTACTAGCTTAGGTACTCTCTTCTCCCTGTACTTTCTGGACAAAAGGAAAAGCTACCCAGGTGGGACTTACGTAAGTCACTTAACCTGCCCATTTTTCAGTTTTCAAATCTCTAATATGGTGATGAAAAGAGCATCTAGCTTAGAGGTTGTTATGAGTGTTATATTGATAAATGGTGAGCAGCCAGATGACAACTGACTCAGTAACAACCAAACAATTGCTAATTGGAGGACGAGATGGCATAAGCCTTACTGGACCATGTTCTCCTAGGAAGGAAGAATTCTCTCAATCCATATATCCACACATGGTATGGCAATATTGCAGAGAAGTTATGAGTTTGCCTGTCCCCAGACTATTCAAGTGTCTGATACAAATGAAAAGAGAAAAACACAATTGATCCTTTCCTCTCCTTTCAAGTCTCAACAGTAAAGCTTCATTTTTTAACACAAAAACAAAGTGCTCGCATTCTTTTAAAAATTCCTAAATTCACTGCCCAGTGTTAAACAACCATATAAATATTAAAATGCATAGCTTAAGTATTATTCAATAAGTCACATTTTTTCTTTTAAAGTAGCATCACATTGAGTAGTTATTTTCTAGCAAAACATTTTACAAGATGTATCCTCAAAGTTAAAGCCATACTTAACCAAAATCCAACACCCACCATCACAAAAAAATGTAAAAAAAAAAAAAGGACTATAAACTTGTTTCAGTCAAGTCTAAACACACACAGATTGATTTTGCTAATTTTCGTCGCAAGAAAATTTCCTTTGTTTTTTTCCAAAACAGGGAATATTGCATTTTCTCACAGACAATCATAAATTTCAGTAGGAGCGTTGATTAATCCAAAAGCAAGTGGCTTGGCTTATATCATACTGAAAAGCTGCTTAAATTAATTTAAATAAAATTAAAGAAATGGATTTAATGCTTAAAGAGAAAAGAATAAAACTCCTCTTACGTGTGTGAGAGATACAGGTACAACACAAACTTCTAATTCTGAATTCGCACCTTCAAATGAAGAAAGCAGCAGGACCTGCATTTCCAAATTGCCTCCATTTGAAGTAATAAGTAAATGACTGCATTGCATGTTGTGCTTTTTCTGGGGTGTGGGTGGGGGGACGTAGTCCATAAACCTAAAGCTCATTCATCACTACAAGGTAGACTGAATCTGTACAAGGAAACCACTAGTGTACAAACGGGTCTCAGGTATCAAGATGTATGGGTATCCTGAAGACTGTGTAAGCCCCAACAAATGCTCCACTTACAAGATCTGTAGACAGAGATGAAATTAATTACCTGGTATTGACAAAGGGTGAAGAGCACAAGAACTCCAGTGAAGTCCTCGGCAGAGTGAAGATGTCCCAGACAGAAATACACCACGGCATATGTCTGTGAATAAAGAGAGAAACAGAAGTCGTGATTATATCGTGAACATTCTCAGATGCAAGAAAGAGAGCAATGCCATAGGCATAGGCTTACAGCTGGAAAAGGCTCTCTCCTGTCCTTGATGCAGCGAAGCACGAATCCGCTGCCTCTCGGTAAACTGATCTTTCACTCCCATGCCCAATAATGACCAAGAAACTAGATAAAGAAAATCTAAGCAGTGGTTACCTGACCTGTGTGACTCCACAGTGCATTCTTTAGAAATCAGGAAAGTGATTAAATCTCAGCATTTGTCCTCCTCTGAGACAGATGGCACTAATATTTCATTGTCAGGACAACTAGGGGAGTCCAAAGATCTAAACCTACAAGCCTACAGATACCAGAAGTTCCCTGTCAAGAACAATTTCATTTCTGACATCAGTGACTCACTATCCCTGCCTATATAAACTGAATTCACACTTGGGTTTGTTGAAATAGTTCTCAGAGAATGAAATCTGTGAGACCTCATTCCAGGTTCAAATCCTCACTCTGATTATCTAATAAACTCTTTGTCTAACCATTGCTGAGACTGATATTTCACTTAATAAATTGTTGATTTCAAACAAACTGTTGATTTCAATGTTACTCATGGTGTTACAAAATGGATTTATTCTAAATCAAACAGCACAAAAAGGACATCTTAGAAAAGAACACTACTTCATGGCGAGACCCACATGTGCTTCCCCTGAATCAAAGATTAAGAACTTCCTATACAGCCTCTAGGAGCTCCTTCTCGGCTTGTCTGGAGCAAGGAAATAGCATCATTTTCATAGGAGATACAAGGCCAGCTGGGTCCTGTAGTTTGCTGATTTACATGTGTGTGGGCACTCTTTTTATAACCTATAGACCTCATTTTAATAGGACTTCTGTATATGAACTTTTAGAGTCAAGAAAAACAACAACACTAAACCTCTTAAAGATGACCATCTACCACAGAAGTCTCAGTAATTAAGCCCCTTTCTCCCTCCATGCCCTTAAACCTTCCTTTATAGCTGATCCTGCCAACACAAGGTTAGCCAGTTTTATGAAAGGCCTGGATCCTTTCTAACACCTCTACTATACTCCCTCCCCTTTTAATGTTCTGAGATACAAAAGCAATGCAAAGATGCCCCCCACCACACAGAAGTCAGTCATATTTTAAAGAGAATTGAGACTGGCATCAGTGGTGTCTTTGAGGACACTCCACCAATGGCAAGGAAACCATCTGTGCAGAAATAAACATACTATATTCAACTAAAAAGCTCAAGACCAAAAGAAACTCATTAAAATAAAGACATCCTAGGACTCCCTGGTAGCACAGCGGTTAAGTGCTACGCTGTGGAGCTGTTGGCAGCGACAACGCGAGTTCGACGCCCAGCCGGGGAGCTTCCCACATGGCGTAGCAGACCTCTCCTGCCTTGCCTGCTGCTCCCCTCAGCAGTGTGTTTCCGTCGCTCTGCCTATTCTGCTCCCCATTCTGTCTCTGGTGAACCCTCTCGTCGCCCTGCGCCGCTGGCTGTACCCCAGCTTGTATGCATAAATAAATGAATCTTAAAAAAAAAATAAAGACATCCTACCAGATGAGAGGAGATGTCTGCATATCATACATCTGACAAGGGGCTGATATCCACAAGCTACAAACAATTCATATAACTCAACAAAAAGAATCCAATAAAAAAAAAATCAGCCAGAGGGCCTCCCCGGTGGCACAGGGGTTAAGCGCTGCGCTGTGGAGCTGTCGGCAGCTGTGACGAGAGTTCGACGCCCGGCCGGGGAGAATCCCACATGGTGCGGCAGACCTCTCCTGCCTCGCCCGCTGCTCCCCTCAGCAGTGTAGTTCTGATCTGCCTGTTCTGCTACCTGCTCTGTCTCTGGTGAACCCTCTCACCGCCCCACACCTCTGGCCTGTACCCCAGCTTGTATGTATAAATAAAATAAATCTTTAAAAAAAATAAAAAAAAATCAGCCAGAGAGACACTTCTCCAAAGAAGACACGTGGATGGCCAATAGGCACAAGAAGAAATGCTCAACATCACTTATCAGGGAAATGCAAGCGAAAACCACAAGACCAACCTCATATCCTTGAAAATGAACCATATCAAAAAAAGTGAGAAATAAGTTTGTTGGTGAGGGTGGGGGGAAAAAGAAATCTTCATACACAGTTGGTGGGAAAGTAGACAGGTCCAGTCTCTTGGAAAACTTTACGAAGTTTCCTCCAAAGACTAGAAATGGTTTTTTGCCACAAATCCAGCATGTCCACTCCTAATTATCTACCTGAAGAATGCAAAAACGCTAACTTGAAGGGCTATATGCACTCCTGTGTTAAGCATAGCACTATTCACTCTATCCAAATTATGGAAGCAACCTAAGTGCTCAATGACAGGGGAGTAGATAAAGATGTGGGCTACATACACCATGGGATACTACTCAGCTATAAACTAAGATGAACTCTGCTATTGTGACTCTGTGTTTTCTTCTAGGGCATGGGCTCTCCAGCGAGCCCATGCCCAGTCTCCAGCGAGACCTCTGCAGGCCAGATGGCCACACAAAAGGGAGGTCAAGGCATCCATGGACATTAGCTACACCATCTACAGTGGGTTTCCATAAGATGCACAGAGTGTGCAGTGTTTCACCACTTACGGGACCAAAGAGTCCTCCCAAGGACATACCAGCAAGTATGGCACTTCGCATGTCAGGAAGCACTACATTCTTAACCGCACCACCGCGACAGTAAGTAATAACAAAAAACAGATAAACCTGATGAAATTCATGGAATTCACACAGAGACTAGAATAAAAACCAAATTAAAAATAGGAAACAATATTCCTCTGAATTAAATAACAACCTTCACATAATTCTTCTTGGTTAATTTTATGTTTTCGGAAAAAGTGTCCTCATTTGGAGAGGTTAATTGGTAACAAGGCTCATCATATAGTTTACTTGTTGTGATAATTAATCAATGAAAGTAATGATTCAAAACAAATGCAAAGCAGGAACTCAATGATCTATCTGTGCATAGAACGCTCTTAAAGATGCAATTTTGTTTCCAGGGAAGTGAATGTGCCAGCAAGCGGCACTGTGCACCTGACTGTTTTGTCTTGCTTTAAGAATGACCCTGATAAGAGTATCAAAATGTTGGTGCATCTAAGTATCTATCTATATGCAAACTATACTGATGTAAATGTATACATGCATGCATGTGCACACATATGCAATTGACTGCTTAAACAACCTGTTATTTGTCATACTCTAATGTGTAGATAACAAGGGTCCTGATATATATCAAAACATGTCTATACAAAACTGTGTGTATGTGTATATATATCTATGTCTATATATACATAATCACATGCACATATATACACATGTGTATATGAGTCTACATATTGTTGAGATTGTAATTATATTGTATATTGCTTCTAAAAGGATTTCAAACGGTTCATTTTGTTAAGCAGGTGAAAAATGCATTTTAAAAATTTTGTTCAAATGTATTCAGGATCTCTTGTTATTTCTGCAACTTTTCTATATAGCTAAAGTTATTTTTTCAAAATAAAATGTTTAAAAATAGACTAAATAAAAAAATTGTTCTCTTAGTAGCTTCGGTTCTCTCTCTCCCTCTCTCTCCCCCCCCCAACCCCCCCACCCCCGCTCTCACTTTCTGGACAAAAGGAAAAGTGATCTGAATTATTCTGAGTTAGTAAGATGTCCTGTAAGTCCAGGACAGCATCAGGTTCTGAAAGTAGAAGCAAGAGCTGTTGAGAAAGGCGCTACTTTAAATTGCTCAGTATGGACTTGTACTTCCCATTTGTATGGGAAAACCTTTCAAGTCCCCATAGGTCATTTGATGTACAGGTTTTGATTCACCAAAACCTGACAACTTGACTAAGAATAAATAAACGATCCATATTTTAAATGAGAATTTTTAGGACATTTCAGGAGTAAAATCCTTTTTAAATGCATGGAAAAAAGAACTCTTCCATTAAATGGAAACAAATACTCCTATTTCTTTAAAAGATTACAACTTTCTGGTTCTCCAACTTTACTCAAGTTAGTCTTGCAAAATAGGTATGCTCAGACACAGGCTTAGGTGAAGAAGATTAACCACCCTAGGGGTTAAAACAAGAATACCTAGGTCAAAAGTTTTATCTTTAAAAATGTAACTAAACATGCTTTTATGAAAAAGGACCTTCCCACAGAGGTTGGTTAACCATATACAATTTTACCACCATTAGAAACATACTGCACAGATGTGAAAAAATTGCAAAGAGCAAATCTATTCTCATTTGTGTGCCATTTTTGTAAGACTGTAAAATATATCTCTACTGTTCTCTTACCCAGAGAATTTTTTTAAAAAACAACATGTATTATTTGTCTTTGTTAAATAATTGTTCTAAAGATTGTTTCATTAAAAATGGTAATTCTATGTCACCATTAAATTAGATGGCCAAAAGCGTGTGTTGATTTGTCCAAATTTAAAAATGACAGTTGCTATTAAAGAACTAAAGCATGAGGGCCTCTCTGGTGGCGCAGCGGTTTAGCGCTGTGCTGTGGAGCTGTTGGCAGCAGCAATACCAGTTCGACGCCTGGACTGGGAGATTCCCACATGGCGCAGCAGACCTCTCCTGCCTCGCCTGCTGCTCCCCTCAGCAGTGTATTTCTGTTGATCTTCCTGTTCTGCTCCCCACTGTCTCTGGTGAACACTCTCGCTGCCCTGCACCTCTGGCCTGTACCCCAGCTTGTATGCATAAAATAAATAAATCTTTTAAAAAAAAAATAGATGGGGCCTCCCTGGTGGCGCAGTGGTTGAGCGCTGCGCTGTGGAGCTGTCGGTGGCACGCTATGCGAGTTCGACGCCCAGCCGGGTAGAATCCCACATGGTGCGGCAGGCCTCTCCTGCCTTGCCTGCTGCTCCCCTTAGCGGTGTATTTCTGATCTGCCTGTTCTGCTCCCCACTGTCTCTGGTGAACCCTCTCGCCGCTCCCTGCCTCTGGCCTGTACCCCAGCTTGAACAACAACAAAAAAAACAGATGGATTTCTCCTGTCCAGTATTATACAAGAGCAAGTGTTATATTAAAAAAAAAAAGAAAAGAAAGAAAGAACTAAAGCATGAGATAATTAACAAGATGGTTTCATGCAGGAACTGTTCACCAATGAGGAACAGCTCAAAAAAGGGGGGATAACAGTTGAGCTTTATAAAAGAGGCAACTCACGAAGGTGGAGGTGGGTGCTATCTAGGAATTTGCAAGGACAAAGTGGTTCTTTGGGGGTTAAGAGTTTCCCAGACACAAAGAAATAGAGGGCAATTCAAAGAGAAAAGGATGAGGAATTTCTCAACTGTTGCTGCTTCTGGAACTCAAGTCATACATTGGCACAATCATTAGTTTATGCCTTTAAAGTCTTTTCAGGAATACACAAACACACGGGTTCCTAAGGCCTTTAAAATAGTATTTTCCATCCCATTTCAGAATTGTGTACATGTATGTGTCTGGGAATGTGTATTAGCCCACCATGAGACTGAAATGCTGAAAAATTCAAATTGGGTATAAGAGAGTATAAGGTTGTTTTCTCATCTTCTTCCAGAGCTATAAAAATTCTCCTTAGCAATGGAACAGCCATTTGCAAAAATGTATTATTATCAGATTATGAATAAAATTACTAATTTTGATTTTTTAATGAAGGGGGGAAAATAGCATGAGAGTTTAAGCTGCTGTGGAATGACTCACTGGTCTGATTAGCTGCTGGACAAGGAAGAACAAACATGGAATGAGGGAGGAGGGCTAGAGGAATAAGGCCCTGGGCCCTGTGACTGGGCACAGGGCTTAGATTGGGAGTCCATAATGAACACATTTTGGGGAGCCAGAAAAAATGGAGCGAGGTAGTTTGGGTTTTAATGTGCTCTTGCAGTGGGACCTGAGCCAAGGTACAAGGTCCTGCCTTAATCTTCAACCTAGTAATTTAACACACTGTGCCACACTCCGCAGGGGCTGGTAATGGGTTGGTTAATGCTTAAGTAGATATTTTGTTCTTTCTGACCACGGTGTTAACATCAGTGCCTGAGGAACACTTGAGTGTCATTTTAAACTGGTAACACAGAAGAGAGACAGTCCTGGATAATCCTATAGCTAATTGCTCCTAGGCTGCTGGTGCCTTCCCAGACCTGAGAATGAAGAAACTCTCCCCAGCTCTCTCACATCCTTACATTCTTCTCATCCCCTTCTTTCACATATAACCTTCCTTCACTTTCCACCTGAGGACACCGTACCTTTAGAGTACTAACTGCTGTTCTCCCTTGTTGGCGCCACCCATTAATAAAGGACTTCCTTTGTGGAAAGGATTTTTTGGTTCAGAGTCTGGCTTGCTGAGTACAATGGTAAGACCTGCTCTGTCAGTAACATTCTTTCCCTACAACTTGTGGTCAAGTCTTCTAAAATGTATTCAATTTTATGGCAAAGATGAAGTTATAATGATGATGCTTTGGGTTATAAAGACTTTTCTGACCCAGAAAAAGCCTCTTATCATCTTAGTATAAGAACCAGAGGATAACCAAGGCTTCCTGAGCTTCAGGAGTCTGCTACTGCAGACTGCAGTATGCTAATGAGTTGCCTTAACAATGGAAAAGGGAGAGGAACTCAAAACATAGGAGGGAAGAGCGCAAAGGACTATGGTGATGGTGCAAGGTGACTCAGTGGTGGGAATTTTATAGGGACTACACCTGAGAGGAGGAAGCAAATGTTGTACAAAAATGAACAATGATGTAAAATACATATATTAATTAATTTAAAAAATTTTAAAAAAATAATGTAGACAGTTTTTCCTGAGAGCAGAGAGGGCCCTGGAAACGAGAAGAATCTATTCTTGCTTGAGTCCTTTTCTTTTTCCCAAAGAAAGGTCACTATGTCCTAAACTTCCGCTTTCTTCCTGATAGAAGGAATCATCACTGCTCTTCTGTTTATGACCCAGAAAAATTTAGTTTGGGGAGCTCATCCAGTTCTACATTTATCAGAAAACATGTTCTCTCTATGTAAGAATCTTATCTTCACTCTCAGTGTAAGGATGAGGTCACTCCCTTCCTTCCTGATTTGTGCAGTCTCCCCACCTCTTTCCTTGATGCCCCAGGTCTAAAACACAGGATAAATATTCCTGAGTGACTCAATTATGCCTCAGAATTTAAAACCATGTCAATTTTCTATAAGTATGTTACTGCTTTTTCTTCACTAACCTATCTGAAGCTGTCTGATTACATACCCAGCCCGAGAAGAACTCAGAGGGATACAAGATTTCTTCTGTGACTCAACAATGCCATAACCACAACGTCAGTCTGTCACAGCTTGGGTATCTCCTAGAGTGGTGGACAGTAAGGAAGCCAGGGAGTCAGAGAACTTACAGGCAGGGAACTACTCACACAATCTGTGGAACTGGGATAGAATCAAATCTGTCTGTGTCATAGCTTCTAATGACGGCTTGGGCCCCTGATAATCTTCCCCAGACAGCGCTCCCTGCAGCCTTGTATTGAGGCTCTGGACCCTCCATATCTTTTCTCCTCCCCCAAGCAATTTCAGTGGTGCATTTGTAAGAAACATCTTATGTATCTTAGATGATTATGGGGGTAACATCAGGAAGGTGGGGGCAAGCTCTCTGCCTTCATGCAAAGGTACATCTTGCTTATATAATCCTCTGTTCTCTGCTTCCTTTCATTCAAAGGTAAATGGAAGACATAAATTCTCATCTGCTGTTTTTTACTTCAATTCCTGGACACTGAGAAGACCTAACAAATAGCAAGCACTAAACTTTAGCTGAATGAAATATAAGACATAAATTTAAAAAGAATGCTATTAGATCAGCACACTAATTATTATGTAAACTCTCATCTCAAACTCAGACTTTGCTGTTTAGTCCCAATCAAAATAACTGAGAATAAAAAGCAGTATTTGTGGAAGAATAGACTATGTATCACACTAAATACCACAAATTAGTAAAATCCTCTTGTTCTTCAAATGATTTATATTTTCATTTTATATACTTAAAATTCAGAGATTATAAAAGCAAGATTTCATAATATCCAACACCACTTTTCTGAAGAATATTTTCACTATATAATTCAGAATGAGCTCTAGAAAATTTGATATGAAAATATCCGAGAATTTATCAGTTAAAGTTTATCTTTCTTGAAGAAATCAATGCACTTTCCCTTTCTGGATGTGATAGTTACTTATTTAATCATGTAATTATTTTTTGTTTTGGCTTTTAAGGACTCTTACAGTAAAAACATTGGTATATTTAGTTTTTTTATTTTTATTTTATTTTTTGTTATTTTTATTTGTGTCTTTTACATTATTGTATATTCTCCAATATTCATTTTTTAAAGGTACTTTATGAGCAAGTTCTTTTACAGAAACACCTCCATGAAAGGGAAAGGTACCGTTTTCCTGCCCCCACGAAACAAAGGCAGGTCTGAGTGGCCAGGTGAAGCTATAGAACGCGAAAGGCTGATGGGTACGGGGAGAAAAGAAAGGGGATTCCTCTTGTTCCTGTGGCCTGACTCATAACCCAGTCCTGCTGCGAAGGAAACCTGGAAGGAGACATGTGGAGGAGAGACCTGGAGAGACACTTGAAAGAGACACAAGGGTGGGAGACAAGGGGGCCGCTAACAATGGCAGCCATTATCCTGATGTGGTATCTCCTTTTGCTCCTGCTTTCTGGACAGAACCCCTCTTCTATGGTTCCCCACCAGCACGTGCTGTGGCCCTGTGCCCAGTTTTCAGGCTTCAGCGGACCCACTTTGAACCAATCCTATTTGGCTATTTACCCACAAAAGGATGCGTAATTTTGGGTATTTTCTTCAGAATATTCTTTCTTTTCTTTGCTCTCTTTATACATATCAACTTTATTAAAAGTTCTTTCACACTGTGAGTCTGGTTTGCCTTTGTGTGCAGAGGTGGCCATTGCTCTTTGGAGCTTGCAGGTTTGGGGGTCCCTGGATTCCCCCTGGTCATGTCCCAACAGAATAAACAAATCCATACAAATCACTCAAATAGCAATAAAAAATAATCAAGAACTAAAAGCTTGACAGAAGCTACTTCATGTATTCTGTCCACCAAAAGACTTGCTCTCTATTATGCGGGGGCGGGTAGGGGGATCTGGCACCTCAAAACAAGTCTTTATCAAGAGCCTTGTTTGATGGGAAGGATTCTGAAGGCTGAATGGACATTGCTTTTGATGTTTATATCTCAACTTCTCTCTGTAAGGGTCTTTTACAGAGGAAAACCTAACCCCCTTCTACTGTTTCCGTGAAGAAAGCAGAAGTGCCTGTTTTCCTCAATAAATGGCCTAACTGAATTCCCCCTTTCTCACACCTCCTTTGCCTTAGCTAAGATATTTAAAGATGGCATCCAAAGCCTTAGGTCTCTCCCATATATACAGGAGGTATATGACTTATTATTAAACACCCCTATGGCTTTTTCTCTTATTAATCAATTTGACTATGAGCAAGGCTAGAACAACCCAGAGGGACACAAGATGATTTCCTCTGTGCCCTGACACTGCCCCCCACCCCAAGATGATATGTTGAAATCCTAACACCATCCAGTTAAGAATGGGATCTTATTTGGAAACAAGGTCAGCATGCATGTAATTAGATAAGAAAGGTCGTACTGGAGTACAGAAGCCCGATCCAACAATATGCCTGGTGCACTTACGAGAAGACAAGCCATGTGCAGACAGCAAATGTGCAGAGAGGCCCAGCAGGAGAAGGCAGGGAGGCAGAGACTAGAGTGGCGCATCTACAAGCCAAGGACTGCCAGCCACACTCAAACGCAGAGAGGGGAGAGTCAAATCTTCCCCTGAGCCTTCAGAGGAAGAGTGGCCTGACAGCATCTTGGTTTTCAGACTTCCCACCCCACAACTGTGTGAGAGAAAAACAGTGCATTGTTTTAAGCCACCCTGTCTGTGATGCTTTGTCAAGGCAATTCTAGGAAAATAATACACTCCTCCAAAGCACTATAGGAAGGCAGATCAAATTCCCAGAGAACCCGAAGGAGCCCAGCTAAAGTCACTCTGCAGCAGGAAAACTGGAAGCAGTGTTTATATGTAATTGTTAACATTTCTGGCAGACACTTACAGAGCGTGATTGAGATTTTTTTAAAAATGGAACATTTGGAGTTAGAAGTAGATAACCACCTCATTAAGCCATGGCTGCTGGGAAAAGCTGAAGGGTGCCAGGTTTGGTTATTATGCAGATGGGGAGCAAGTCATACAGTGGTGGTGAGGACCATCACCTCGGCTCATTACGGAGCCCAGCTCTTTGCAGCTTACTGGATTTCCAAGCACATTTTTGATATTGCTCAATTGAGTAACAATTGAACAGGGCATCAAATTGATCACCTCGATTTATCACCTTTAAAAACATACCAATAACATGTATTGGTATGTTAAAAACATACCAATAAAGGTATACCAATAAAGGTATTTTCTTGACACAGCCTGGGAGCCCCATTTTTTAGCCTTTATCTTCATTCACCCTGCTTTAAGGTACACTGTTGAATATCATGAAGAAACACGATGCTAAGTCCGTTAATACGTATACACAGTGAGTGAAATGACTGGGAAAAGTGCAGGATGCAAGGGTGAACACTATGGCCAGGCCTTGATGGGCCAGCAGTAAGAAGGTGAAGAGCAAACAATAACAGGCTTACTGGCAAAATGAACCTTTTACCACTTACCCTTAACTTCTAAGCATTTCATCAGTGTATCGTTGAGAAAGAAATGGCACTGTATTTTTTTAAAGTATCGGTGAATCCATGGTAATGGTTACTGAATCAGAAAATTTGTTCTCAAGAGGGTATAAATAAAGGTTATGGTGAGGAAGCTGCAGTATCTTTATTGCACCAGGCTCTGATTCCAAAGAACCAGACATTTGATAAATGAGCAGTCTCCTCGCTTTAATAAGACTGGCGTTTGCAATGGAAGTTAGATCACATCGCTTGAGAGGGGCTCATTAAATCCTCCCACTGGTGCTTGCCCATTATTGAACAGTCACCAGACTTCACAGAAGGAAAAGGGGGAAAAAGGCGCCCGAAGGATCTTTATGTTAAGGTATCATCACTGCATTAAACACGGAGTCCATAACTGTTCCTACTTCTTCAGTAACAAATCTGGTTGGGGTATGTTTTCCCTTCTTAAGACATGGCTAATATTGGGACCCCTGGTGGCGCAGTGGTTAAGCGCTGCGCTGTGGAGCTGTCGGCAGCGGTGATGCAAGTTCGATGCCCGGCCGGGGAGATTCCCACATGGCATGGCAGACCTCTCCTGCCTCGCCCGCTGCTCCCCTCAGCAGTGTATTTCCGTCATCTGCCTGTTCTGCTCCCCACTCTGTCTCTGGTGAACCCTCTCGCCGCCCCCACCTCTGGCCTGTGCCCCAGCTTGTATGCATAAATAAATAAATCTTAAAAAAAAAGGGCTAATATTTACAAGGATCAAATGAACAAAAGATGTACTAAGCTTACATGAATCATCTTTAAGATCTATGGAGAAAGTTTCTTTTCTAGGGTTTTCTATTCTGATAGCATGGAGACTTTCACACTTCTCTATACTTTGCATTTACTCCTTTAGGAGCTGAAGGCACAGCAGTATCTGGCCTCAAAAGTAGATGCCAGCTGCCTCCTTCACTAGTATTTCGAGTTTAAATAATATAGTTTTTGTATATTAATTGGTAGTTGCTAGTTTTCCGAACTAGGATTCTTTTGAAGATTGCATTCATATTTCCACTCACACTTAAGTAATTCTGACTGACTTAAAGAATCACTTAATTCTCAGCCATCGAAGGACAGCAAAATAAGCCACTTTTAACTTCCAAACACAGGAGTAAAAGTGACTCCCATCAACGCACATGCCCAACCAAGGAAAAGGAGGGATAAGGGGAAAGGTCTACTTTTACCTCCTTTTTCGAAATTCATCCACTCCCAAAAACTTCAAGCAACAGAACCCCCCAATTTGAATATATTTAAGCTCTTGCCTTAGCCTATCACTACAAAACTGTGTAAATATAGAATCACAAGTGATTATGGCATCGTTCAGATGTTTTTATGGCCGTTGATGATTAATGGTGAATTCTTGGAAGACAGTTAATTTCCACTGTTGAGTTGTCACTTCCCACAATATCACTTATTAAATCATACTGAGACACCTACACAGATCGACAATATTGCTTTCAACATGTTTTGAACATACTATATTTCTTAATATTTCCAATGTCATATGGACCGAACCTTTCCAAGTCTGCCCTCTATTATTTTTCTTTGGAAAGTCCATCTCAGATGAGTCACAGCATTTCCAGCCACGTTTCCCCCTTAAAATAATTCTCCCCTGGCGGTTTCACTGGGCATGACCAAACATTTTCCACTCAAATATGTGTTTCTTAATCTTTCTCCTATTTTCCTGCTCAGCTCTGCGCACAACTCTCCCGAGACACAAGCCTTCACTGACTATCCAGCCCACAAGATGTCTCCCCGAAAATGACGAAACACCTTAATACCTGTTTCCTTTCTATAATGGCTCTTGATTACATGTTATACTTTTTGTATATTTATCATTTGCAGCTTGAAGAAATTACTAACTTTCTTAAAAATTTGCTTTCACATTCTCCCCACACTAGTAATGATGTTTTTGAGAGACCAATGTAAAAAGCATTTAAGAAATATAAATCTAATTTTACTGGAATAGTATTTTTAAAAGCTAATGGCCAGAATTCACCTGCATCAGTATATAAAATTGGTAGTTAGTACACAGAAATTTATTGAGTGAAAAAACTCAAATACTTTTTGGAACTAAACTTTAAATGAATCCCCTTCTCTCCATTTAAAAAGTTTGCTTTTTATTGCATCAATAAAATCTTCTAAAATATTATATTCTATCCCACTTATGAAAAAAAAGACACCACATAAACTATCTCACAGTACCATTTTTAAAAGTACCAATTTTAAAACTGTAACAATATACATTACCCCAAGCATTAGTAACTAAAATTTAGAAAGATATGTATAATGAATAGAATTTCAGTTTACATATTGAACACAAATGAAAATTGGATTTTTGTCTCTTTATGAATCTAATTAAGTATAATTGGATCTGTGAAATAGAAGTTTTAGATGCTGACAATATAGCTGCAGCATATACAGGGATAAACCAATTGTAATGGCTAGATATAAATTAATGAGTTTCTGCAAATACCTAGGGACTTTCATATTCTAACAATTAAAGAGTTAGGTGAAGCTAATATACAAACTTTATTCTTAACAATTAGTTACTTATCAAAATCTCCTCTCAGTTACTTATTTAATTCCTAGAATCAGACCTGCTGGCACCTAGTTTCTTTGAATTAAAAAGAACTTTTGTTAAGTTGTAAGGGGAGTCTGGAAATCTGTGCTGAGATTCTCTGTGGAATTGGGGGAAGGATGAGCTCTTCATATTTCAATACCCACTGCCATGTAAAATCCACTGTGCCAGGTCCTATTTGCAGATGAGATGATATCCTCTTCCCAGAACATGGTGATTAAGTAAAGAAATTTAGTTGACTTAAGAAGTAAGTGTTTAATATTTTCTAGCATATAAGCTTTTGAATAAACACAACTAACTGTGGCTTAGCAGAGACACACACACTACTGTTTGTTACTTATCAGACCTGCTCCATTGACAAGGGATGGTTTTCAGATTGCTGTGAACAGAATAACTCTATTTTTAACAAAATGTTATAGAGCCTCCCTGTTGGCACAAGGAGTTAAATCTCAGCACTATGAAGCTAGGATTAGCCACTGCAACACAGGTTCGATCCCCCGCAAGGGAGCTGACCCACATGGCACAGCAGAACTCTCCTGTCTCGCCCACGGCTCCCCTCAGCAGTGTACTTCAGTAGATCTGCCTGTTTTGCTCCCCACTCAGTCTCTGGTGAATCCTCTCACCACCCCACATCTCTGGCCTACACCCCAGCTCTTTTCTGCATAAGTAAAAACAAATTTAAAGAGATAGAAAAATATGTTCTTTTCAGGCTACTAATTAAAACCCTGCGAGTATAACTGTGGAAGAAATGAGGGGAGGGGAGACCGGGGGGAAGGGAGGGGAGCAAGGAAGGAGAGGAGAGGGGAAGGAATATGTCTTCTTGATATGTTCTCAAGACCTGCTGAGATAGATGTTACTACTCCATTTTACTGATGAGTAACACTTAGGGATCAAGTAACTGTATCAAAGTTATTAGTTAATATCTGAAAAAGTAAAAACTTGAGTCTACGTTTGCCTGTTCCTTGCACCCTCTTGCCAGTACACAATGGCCTCTTCTACAATACAGTTAAGTTGAAAGTCCACCAGTTTTGCTTGACATTTTTCCTATTAAAACAATAAACTGATTATTGGCCCCTGGTGGTGCAATGGGTTAAGTGCAGCACTATGGAGCTGTAGGAGGCTGGGCCCGAGTTAGATGCCAGGCCAGGGAGATGCCCACATGGTGCAGCAGATCTCTCCTGCCTCGCCCGCTGCTCCCCTCAGCAGTGTATTTCAGTCAATCTGCCTGTTCTGCTCCCTACTCTGTCTCTGGTGAACCCTCTCACCACCCCATACCTCTGGCCTGCACTCCAGCTTGTATGCAAAAAACAACAACAACAAAAGATGATAAACTGATTATAGACATAGACAATGTTTCTGGAAATGCAGTGTTTATGTAATGTGGCTTCAAAATCAAGGAAGATGACCCAATGACAACAAACGAGTTATGTGCTTGGAGTCTGGGATGGTAGAGGATTGAGACACCATCTTTTGCATCTGACAGATTCCAATGCAAGCAGGGAGGGAGAAAATATCTGTAATAATAAAAAGGCATCAGACACACTTGATTGGAAGCTGGCTGGCCTGGCAAAGCTGGATGCTGACTACCAGGAGTGAGCATCTTCTGGAATGGTTTAGTGGGCAAGTTTGGCTACCCCTGTTGCTGCTGGGCTGGAACTAGGGCTGAAATTCTGGGGCGCCTTCACTGACCAAATCCTGACCTTCATGCAGAGGTGGTGTGTGGCCTCTGAGCTGGTTGTTGCAGAAGCTTTGGTCAGAGATATACTGGTCATGTATATTTTAACCACAGTCTCTTTGTATATTCAGTCTCTTGGTATTAATGGATTAAATGTATTATTATTATTTTTTAAAGATTTATTTATTTATACATACAAGCTGGGGTACAGGCCAGAGGCGTTTGGTGACAAGAGGGTTCACCAGAGACAGAGTGGAGAGGAGAACAGGCAGATCAGAAATACACTGCTGAGGGGAGCAGCGGGCAAGGCAGGAGAGGTCTGCTGTGCCATGTGGGGTTCTCCCTGGCCGGGCGTCGAACTCACATCGCTGCTGCAGACAGCTCCACAGTGCAGCACTTAACCGCTGCACCACCAGGGAGGCCCAAAAGTATTATTTCTTAGAATTCAAAACTAGGTATTTAATGCTATGATCAAATAATCCAAAATCACATACAACAGAATGCGTTTCTTGTTATATTTCTCCTTTTTACACACACAACCATATTCGTCAAACTTTCTAACCTCCCTTCTCTTTGTAAGTTTCCAACTCCTATTTCCTTTTCATCATTGTTGGCTCTCCTATTTCTCTGAGAAAAAGAGGAGTAGTTGAAAAAGAACATGCGTCATCCCCAGTACTCTTTATTCAACTTCCTACCCATGTGCCATATTCCACCTATGCTAGGGCTACTCTTGCTGAATCGTCTGTGTTCACCTTTAAGACCAACCTGTTACTCAAGCTCTGGGTTCCATCCTCTGTCACCCACTCATGGGTCTCTCTCCAGTCACCTACCCTCATCACCCACTTTCCATCTCCACTGTCTCACCTCCAGCAGCATCCTTAAATGATCAAATTTATTCTATTTGCCAATAGTCTTCTTCAGACCTCACAAGCCCTTCCGCAGCCCCACACCTCAGCTCCTCTTTCTTGCAGATTTCCATGCAGAAACTTGTTCTCTCTGTTTGCAACAGTTCACCATCCACACTGACAGGGATCCATGCTGCCTGACTTTCAACCAGGGAGTGCGCATTTTTTGAGTTGGGGACAAGGACACTTGTGCTTTTGTCCAGAGATCAACGAGGTCTAAGACAGTCTGAGTTTTTCAGAAAGTAAGCAAGAAAACATACAAAATCAGATGCATTAAAACCTAGCCCGATGATGAAGAACTTGTCTACTTAATAATTCATTCTGGTTTCTTATGGAAATACATACCTAGGGTCTAAAAAATTACATCTATCTGGTAGAAAATTGAACAGTATGGCTCTTTCTGATGGCCTCAAGAGTCTGGAGTTCAATTTTTTAAATGTACTTTCTCTAAAATACTGGGAACATTGCTGATTGTAGGGGGCAAGCAGTAAAATGTGAGAAACCCACCTAAAAGCAAAGATGGTGGTCTAGGGGTTAAGCCCTAGAGCTATCACCACTAAGGTCTGAGTTCATTCCCAGCCAGGGAGCCCACCCACATGGCGCATCAGACCTCACTTATCTCGTCCCCTGCCCCCCTCAGCAGTGTATTTCAGTAAATTCACATGTTCTGCTCCCCACTCTGTCTCTGGTGAATCCTATCATCCCTGGCACCTCTGGCCTACACCCCAGTTCTTGTATGCAAAATAAACAAGCACATACATATTTTTAAAAATATAAAAGTATAGAGAAGGCAACAATTTATTAGCTTATTATATTCCTTTGGGCTTGACAGCTTATTATGATTCATGTTCCACGTAAATGGGCCTTAAAAAGATTAAGTTCTACACAGTAATTGTTATTCATACAAACATTACAAGAATTTTCTTCTGTGAATTCCCCAATCATACCGTCCCCAAACAATCTGCTTCCTTTTTTGTCTTACAATTGAAATAACTCAAACTTTCTGCAACTGAAAGTTCATTTTGGGACAGCAGACAAAAGGAATTCTGTAGGCAAAGATCAGAGGTCCCCTCCATTTCCTTGTGACTCAGGGCCTAGGGCTTTGATTTTCCATCTAAATGGGCAAGATTAGGAGTTGGGGAAAATGCGTTGAAACTTTTATCAAGAACACATATTTTTTAATTACTAACTGTACTATTTACAAAGTGTAAAGTACAGTGAGTTCTCACACACACCACTCCTGACCGTATTACTCATATCCCACTGTAAATTTTCTAAAACAACTATTAAAATTGATGCATTCATATAGAGACATTACTAATTAAAGTTCAGAGTTCGCATCAGGGTTCACTGTGTGTTGTGAGTTTTCATGAATGCATATAGTGAATGACAGTTCTACATCCTTGCCAGCACATGGGTTGTTGGTGATACGGATTTTAGAAATCATATCAGTTGCATAGTGGTGTGTCATGTTGCTTTAATTTGCAATCCCCTAATGACGACTTTTCACTTGTTTATCTGCCCTCTATACATCTACACTGAAGAATGCACTTTGCATGAATTTACAAGTCACTGTGTAATATGCCAGGAACATTTAAATCTGTTCATCTTTCTTAGCAGAAAATACATAGTGAATTTATTACATAGTTATTTTTTTTTTTCTTTAGGGTCAATTTACTTGCTAAAGAAAGCGGCGGGTTAGCCATTGGCAAAAGCTTTTTTAATGAGGAAATTCATCATGGAGCTGCTGTTCTCAAATTATATGCGTGGAATGCTAAATAAAATCCTATGTCCCTTTCCCTTCGTAAGTGGTTTGTAATACTCAAAAATATGCATATGCTACACATCTGTAGCAACTGAACACATGCATATCATGTGATGCAGCAATTCCTCTCTGGAATTTACTCAGTAAAAATGTGTACAGATGTTCACGGAAATGCTTATAAAAGAATGCCTCTTAACTGCATTAATAACAGCATTAGTAATAGCCAAAAACTGAAACACTCGAAGTCTCCCAACAGAAAACTGAGTAATTTGCTATATGTGTTCACACAGTGAAATACAAAGGAAAAAAATTCAATGAACACATTACTGCTACTACCAAAGGTCCAGCCTAAATGACTCTCAGGAACATAATGTTAAAAATAAAAACCAGGCCAAGAGAATACACACTATACATTTGGATTTATGTGGCTGTCAACACCAGAAAGGATACACAGTGCTGGAGGACAGAAAGGTAGTTGTCCTTGGTACTGGCTCATGGTGGAGGCCTGGGTGTATAAGAGGGATGGGGCAGGAAAGATCTGGGAGGTGCTGGGCATGTTTATTTCTTCACTGGGAGTTCTTTGCCCAGTTACGTTCCCTTTGCTAACATGTCTGAGCTGCCCGCATGTGACACGTGCATTTTTCTAAATAAATACTTAGAAAAAGCAGAGGTGCATTAATAAAAATTCTAACTTCTTTAGTCCTCATACCCTGTATAATAAAAACTGACATTAAATAACCTACTACTACAGCTTTTAATTGTTGCTAGAGTACCGACAAGGGAGTAAAACCTTGACTCTAGTTATTTTCATAGACCCTTATACTTGGAAAAGGTTTGAAATAAAATACAGAAAATAGATCAGCAAACACTTGTACTCTCTATAAGTTTTTATCTGTCTGTGTGCATACACATAATTTCCACCTAATTATCTATATTTTCACTTCTATTAATTGTTCTTCTGAGTCCTAACATACCTAAACAGATAGAGATTTGATTATCACTTTGCAACAAAGTTCCAATGGATATTCAGGTTGTAAAACTGTGTCATTTACATCCTGGGGGGATATTATAGAGAGGAATTCCTTCAGGGTAGTTATGTTTTTCTTTCTCCTTAGGCATAATGGTGATTTTCTTTCTCCCAGTCATATTCCAAAATTTTAATAACTGACCATGCTGAATCTAACTGAAAGATACAAAGTGTGACTGGATTAGACAGTATACAAGCACATCATGTAACATGTTACAGAATTCTATAGTACTTATTTCTTACAGTTATCAGTTTGGAAGATCTCTAGGCAGAAGTAGTCTCACGTTTTGGTACCACTGATATTTGAAGCTGCTTTCCTTACCTAAATATTTTAAGGTGTAACTGTTTAAAATAATTTTCAAAGTTATGTTTACCCTCATTTGTAAATAACATATCATTACTCCAAAATAGAGGGAGGGAGCGAGGGAGGACTGTATTTGTGTGGTTCTTAAGTGTATGGAGCAGTGCTAGAAGTAAACATTTGATTTCCTAGAGAGAAAAAAGACAAAGGGAAGGAGAAACCTGGACAGGAAGGTTGGGATCTCAAATCAGCTGGTGACAGTATAATTCAATGTCCATTGTTTTGTCAAGAATTAAATTGAATGAAACTAGAATAGACAATAGGAGTAGTAAGAAAACATGAGTATAACTTTTTGTTACTGTTCTTAATCTCCACTAATAGATGAGTCTTCTCCTTATCAAATGATTATCCAAAAAAATTCTAAAAGTGAGGCTTCAAGTTACTTTTCCAACAAAGACATTGAACAATGAGGTCATTCTGCTTCCAAATTTGACCAGGTTAGACTGGATCACTGATGCACAAAATAAGATTGTCAGTTATTAATGGATAAGACATGTCCTGTGATACAAAATGCTACTTGCAAACATCCTACAATTCTCATCTCAAGGCAAAAAATTTTAGAATGTCTTAAGTATTATTACATTTAGAGACATCAGGGAAGATTTAAATGATGATCATGATTTTTCAAATCAAATTTGAAAAATTAAACATGAAAAACATTTAATCAAATCATATATATCTTCCTGTCCACTTCTAGTAGTTACTCGTTAAATCTAGGAAGTAGGGAAGAATGTTCTAAAATTCTTCTTGTGTTTCACTTACATTGAAGGCCAGGCTTTTCAAATTTGCTAAATATGCTAATCTGATGGGAAGGTCTTCCTAGTGCAATGGATGCAGTTTTCAAGGCTTTTAGAAATGCATGGTTAGCCACTAAACCAGCTTCAATGAGAAAGTCCCTGGAGCTAGGCTATCAGCAGGACATTCTAAATCTTTGCCAAACACACAGCCAAGCACTCCACTTGAGCCTGTGCACACATAAACATGCGCTTACTTCCCACTCAGAATATAGTATACCTATTTTATTTTTTTTAAAGATTTATTTATTTATGCATACAAGAGCTGGGGTGTGGGCCAGAGGTGTAGGGTAGGGAATGAGAGGACTCACCAGAGACAGAGTAGGGAGCACAACAGGCGGACAGACTGAAATACACTGCTGAGGGGAGCAGCGGGCGAGACAGGAGTGTCTTCTGCACCATGTGGGAAGCTCCCCGGCCGGGGACTGAACTTCTGCTGCAGTGGCTGCTGCTGATAGCTTCACAGTGCTAAGACTTACCCCTCGCGCCATGAGGGAGCCCCATTACATTTATTTTAAAAAGATGTGCCAAGTGGGTTGTACAGGACACATGGAACAGACCATTCATTCTATCAGGAATAACACCATCCTTATGCGATAAGGAGATTTCATTTTCTGCCTCTACTGTTTTTCAAAGATGATGATATGCTGAATTATGAGGATGGCGATGGTGCCAATTATATCCTGGTCTTTCTTATGATTGGCTGAAAAGGTCAGCATGTTTGCATGCAGTTTACCATTAATTTTCTCTCAGTTCTAATAGTCTGCTAGTATTTTACAAAAACAGAAAGTACAGTACAGCAAGGTGAAATACCATGTAAATGCACACAGACGGTAGAAAGTCCTCTGGCCCATATAGGTCATATCCTAAATCGTTGTGAAACAGTCAGTAATAAATGAATGAAAAATGACAGATGTACAACAAACTGTATTATATAATGTTAAAAGAACAGCAGCTGCCAAACTAGTTCATATCTACACGTTTTTCAGGGCAATTCATGGTTACGTTAAATTCCATTAAAATGGCATTTTGTTTTGTTCTGCTACAGTTTGTTTTTATCTCAGTGCCACCAATACTATGATACATATTATATTCTAGTCAGCTCTTCTAATTGCATGCTTTGCCTAATCTAGATACCTACAATAATAAATTGAAGAATTTTAGTCTTAGAAAAATCACTTTTGAAAAGAGCACTGGGCTATGGGTGAACAGAGTTGTGAAGAGGGAATGAAGGGTCAAACATCTCTATAAGCATATAAGATGAAGTGCTTCCTCGGAGGGGGGTGAGGAGGGAGCTGGAGGGAGGGAAGGGAAAGGGCACAAAATGGAATAGAAAAGAACACAAGGGACCATGGAGATGGATCACGGGTGAATTGGTGGTGGGCTACCCAAGGGGAATGCAAAATGTAAAAGACATAAATAACAATAAAAATATATATTATATAAAAAAAAAGAAATCTTAAAAAAAAAAAAAGATGAAGTGCTTGTGAAAAATCTGAAATGCCTACCCAAATCCATGGAAAATAGAGACATACGAGGTTGAGTCCGTAACATGCTATTCAAACCAGATGTATTAACCAGTTGAATAAATAAGGCTCAAAAGATCACTAGGAAGTACATTGCAAGAAATAATCTTGTACAGGCCAGTGATAGACTAGATGACCTATCAGGTTTGATCTCCATGTCTAATTTCTGTTATCCTTTGAGTTGCTGTCACTTTTTCTCCAGTGGCCCAAGAAAATGAGTAAAATGATCACTCTGTCCCTAACTTCTGCCCTGTATTTCACAGGGGAAAACTTACCACTATCCAAGAACATAAGGGAAATATGTATTCAGTATTACTGAGAGGACAATGCTTTATTTACTCTTCTTCAATATTCTCTCTTGACACTTCCATATTTTTCCACAACACCTATTGGGTTAAGCTGACCAATGAAATGATTGACATTCAAAGTATACAGATTATTTGTGACCTAATTTTCACTGTCTAGCATCATAATGCCATATTTTAGGCTGTAAATATGTCACTGTGTCTCCCAAACTTAAGGACACATCAAAATCACCTACAAGGCTTGCAAAACACAATTACTGGGATCCTTCCTCAAAGTTTCTGAATTAGTCGGGAAATCCCAGAAGTTTTATCTCCAAGTTTTCCAGATGATGCTACTATTACTGGGCCTAGTGAGAGTCTGATTAACATTTAATGGAAAATGTTTATATTCTATTAAAAAAAAAAGATTTTCTAAGGGATTGGTCTCCTACTGTTGAATGAGTAGGCTAGATCCATGTCAAAAATGTGTAGCAGAAAAAAGCATCCTTGTCTCCACATATGAATATTATGATGACACAGCAAAATAAATATCAAAATCTATTTCAAATGGAAAATAAATTATGTATTTATATTTATAAGTGAAAGGAAGGAAGAAAATGGCTACTATGTTGGAATGGAGATGCTGCTCAGAAAGAGGGAGTTGGTGATGGCTTGGGGTTTAGCAAATGTACATTAAAGCCACAGAACCAGGTTGGGTTTTTTACCGAGCAACTGTTAGCAAGTAAGCATTACTAAATATAACACACTGGGGCAAAGGGTTCAGATAAACTTCATAGTTAATGCATAGTGATTCTACTCTGTAGATGTAAAAGCTGGACAACGCCATAAAGAAAGATTCTGATCATGAGGCGAATAAGCATTAAATTTAATGAGAACTGCTTGCTTAGGATATAGAACCTATTGGATTGTTCAAAGGGAAACTGGTTATAGAATAACAAACATCTTGCCTAGTAAACTGACTCTAAGCCTGCCTGATGGACTTACTATTATAATTAAATAATTAAGCAATAAAATGCTAAAGCCGACTATTTCTATGGACTTTAGACTTCAAGAATCTAAGAGTTTGCATCTTCATTGAGAAGGCAGAAGATTAAATCCTTGTAAATGCATTCAGGAAAGAGAAGCAAAGGTTCATTGATGTAACACTAACACAAAAAGTACACAAAGGTCTTATGCTAAAAATACAAGTGGAGAAGCAGGACAAGTACCTACATGGAAGAGAAAGGGTAATTATAAGACTTTCCTTTCCACTAGCAACGAACCCATGTGTACTGAAATATTACTTGGCCAACAGAAGAACACAGACTCTGTGTGAGCACAGATTTCATAGCTTTTTTTCCTAATATATTTCCAACATTGGGTGCAGTGTTTAGCACAGAATAGATCCTCAATAAATACATATTTTAAAAGATGTGTTTTTACTTATTTAAGCATATGAGAACTGGGGTATAAGCCAGAAGTACAGGGGGGTTGAGAAGATTCACCAGAGACAGAGGTGAGGAGCAGAATAGGCAGATCTACTGAAATACACTGCTGAGGGGAGCAGCAGGGAGACAGGAGAGGTCTGCCGTGCAATGTGGGTCAGCTCCCTGGCTGGGGATTGAACTCATGCCCAGTGGCTGCAAGAGGTTGACAGCACTGAGACTTTAACCCTGTACCACTAGAGAGGACCCCTCAGTAAATATTTAATGTGGGCATCTGTTGAAATGAAATAGTATAATGCTATGTCCTCTATATGACATGTCCTCTACATGAAACTTCTCTTTTGAAAATATTTAACCTGAATTGAACTAAGTCTTTACATCCAATTTAGGGGATTGAGTCGCAAAATCAATGGCATCAAGAGGAAACAATCTGAGAAACCCACAAGGTAAGACATTCTGTAAGGCAGCTTACTGGGATTCTTCAAAAGTTAATAAAAAGGAGGTACTATTTCAAATGAAATGAAACATAAGAAAAAATAAAATCGATTATAATAGTGAATCATTAATTGATTTCTATTTTGAGCAAACTGTCTGATATGATCAAGAGGTTTTGCATGATACTGAATATGAAATAGATAGATGTTAGATGGTTGCAGGACTTAGGTGTGAGGTGTGACAAGGTACTGCACGATACTTCACATCAAGTCCTTATTACTTATCCCATGCTGAAGTATGGAGGGGGCAATGCCAAAATCTTAATGGCTGACTACAAAATTAGCAAAAGATAGATGAAGGAGATATACCAGATGTAATCATTAACTTAGTAATGAGTATATTGATGTTCATTATATAATTCTCTTTTTGAACATTGGAATGTTTCATAATGAAAAGAAAATAAAGTTCCAGGAGAAAAAAAACCCAGAAGTATTACAACAGCACAGGAATGATTTTTCTTCAACCTTAATTCATTTATGATAGACACATATATCCAAGTGGAAGTCTCAAAATTCTTAATATATAGAACAGATGCTTTCTAAAAGTAATATGATCTTGACATATTAATTTGTTTTTATATGATGTGATATATTGAAGACTATCTTCTTATTTATTTTGTGCAGTTATTATTCTCCCCTAAGAAGCTGTTTTACAAGAAAGGAAAGAATATGATCTCCCTAGTGGCACAGTGGTTGAAGACAGCTCTATCAAGCTATCGCCAGCCACTGCAGCCTAAGTTCAATCCCTGGCCAGGGACCTTCCCACAGGGCACAGCGAACCTCTCCTGTCTCACCCGCTGCTCCCCTCATCAGTGTATTTCAGTAGATCTGCCTGTTCTGCTCCCCACTCTGTCTCTGGTAAATCCTCTCACCCCCGACACCTCTGGCCTACACCCCAGCTCTTGTATGCATAAATAAATAAAAATGCATCTAAAGAAAGAATAGTGGGAGGGAGGGAGGGAGACTGGATTACACTTAATTAGATGCAGTTCAAGTTTCCTACCACTTAATAGTGGAACTTCCTTGAGGCGCTACAGGAAAGCAGAGATATTGGCTCCAGAAGGCACAAGTCTCCTTGAAGGACGTGCATTTTATGAACATTAGCTATGATTTTAAAGTCTCCCAGGGATACATCAGTGCTAAGAAATCCATCAGCACATTTCTTAGTGCAGAGTTCCCAGAAAACTAGGTTTTGTGTGTGTGTGTCTGTGTGTGTGTTTGTGTGTCTGTGTCTGTGAATGTTGTTATAGCTACTGCTTATTAATAGCTACTGCTTTTTTAAAAGGGCTGGGGAAATAAGAGTTCAAACCAAACTAAACAGACACATGTAAGTGCAGAACTTTTCAAACCTGTTAATATTCTGTAAGACGCAGCACTTTCCAAATTCATTTCGGAATAAAACACTTTTAATAAGACTTTGAGGAAGTTGTGTTCTATATAATATTTTGAGACAAGGTGTTTCCAATTACTACCCCAGTGCAGGGAACGTAAAATGAAGACGATCTTAGCTTGGGCTCCTCATTAACAGAGAGCCAGAGACAGGGTTTGCTCGTAGGTAGGAAAATTAAGTGTGGGAACTTAACCCAAGGAACGAAAATGGAAATTATGAAAAACCAGTAAGGAAAATCCACCCCAGGGTGCACAGAACTGATCACTACTATAGGGAACTGGGGGAACTGCTGGGTTTTGGTAGCTTTTAGGGAACCATGGAGAAAGCGCTTCCAAATTGTTGACGTGAGACACACAAGTGGGAAGATTTTCTCCACCAAATCCTGCAGTCCACAGTGAATTAAGGGTCCCCCATCTGTTATTCACTCTTCACACTTGCAGGTTCATACCTGAGCTAGAACAGCTGCCTATGGGTGTTGCCCAACTGGATTTGGGCAGGATTTTTGCCCATATGGTGTGGGGCAGAGCTGAGGCCAGATCCCACTTCAGTGAGTAATAAACAGACACGGACATTGCTGGGGCAGGAGACGGGGCTCAATGATAGAACACCAGAGGAGCCCGTGAGGGAGGGAACAAACCACCTTTCCATTTGTGCCCAAAACCTGAATATGACCAAAGTGTAATATATTAGCAGAAATGCATCAAGGGAGGCATTGGTAAGTAGGACCGAGTATCTTCAGGGAAGGTGACTATGCAGGAACAAGGCAAGTGAACCCACAAAATCTTGCCGGGATGAAAATTAAGTAAACCCTCCCTCACGGAATTCTCACAACTTCTTATCCTTGTAGGGATGTCAGTGTCTGTTGTCACCAGTATCCTGATAAAGTTACAGCTTTCTCATTTTCCTACTCCTATAGAACTGAGGCAGCAGGGTTTTTCTGCAAAGCAAATCACTGCAAATCACTGCCAACAGTTAGGTGAACTCGTGTTCAGAGGGTTTATAGCAGCAGGGCTACTAGATTCAGATAATTTCCTCTGTGCACTGTCATCAAAAGAATATGTCATCTCCGTCCTCCTAATTGATCTCTTTCATCATTTTGTATCCTTTTTATTGGCACCCAAGGCTTGAGAGCCATGAGTCACTCCTCTTGCTTCACGTATCAGCCTACATGCTCCTGCTAATATTGTCACCTTGCAGAATTCTTCAGAGTTTGTGCTCTTGCTCTTTAAAGCCACATGTCTAGGGGCCTCACTACCTGAATCTCTTGGAGCCCTGGAATAAGACAGCTTTGAATGTGCTTTGACCATGTGGACTCCTGGTAATGACTCCCAGTTACAATTCCCAGAGGTAATGCAACAGGCTTGCATTTCCCATCGTAAATGAGCAGAGACGCATCTCAATACATAACATTTACATTCCTTGACAAATTTTCTGACTGATGGGAGATAAACTGGCCATTGTCCTTGGCTTCCCCTGCCCCCACTCCCCTCACATTCAAATCTTTAGTTCATGTCCATAAAATATGTCTATAATTTGGAAAAAAAATAGTACATATAGATGTAAACTTGCAAATAATTGCTGATGAAAGCATACTTCCCCCAAAGGCATTTAATTTAGCAAGTAAAAAGTCTAAATTTTTAAATTAAGTTCATTCATGCTTAAACCAGATTTGAGCTCGGAAAGCTCACAGTCTTTGGTTTTACTTATAAATAGTGCCTAACACTTTCGAAATTCAATTAGCTTCAATTCTTGCAATGTCACATTATAAGCAAAAGTTGAGTCTATAAACCTATTTTTAAATGGCCTCAGTATATTTTAGTGAGATTTTATTTTTTTGCTTTATTTTTAAAGTTGTTACTGCATTTCAGAGAACAAATTAGTTCATTTTTCATCATGAATTTTGCATTATTAGAAATTTGGGAAATGGGAGGTTTTTGTTTGATCTTTTTCAGTTTTTGCACACTTTAATGACTTCATTTCAGTGCTGAAAGTGGGAAAACTATGATGCAGTTTTTCTTACCGAATGTAAGCTAGAAATGCTTTAAGTATGTTGGTTCTTGGCAAAATGTTCTATGGAGAGATTTTTCTCATTTACTTTTTTTTTTCTCTTAAAGACTCAAAAGAGGTGTTTACAATCAATATAGTAAGCAAATCTCATATAAACTGAAAATGCAGATTAGAGTTAGGCATTGTTTAGAAATGTTATTTTTAAAAAGTATCAAGTTTCCTAAATCACGCTTGATCACTGGATAAGAGTCTGAAAGCAAAAAAAAAAAAAAAAAAAAAAAAAAAAAAAAAAAAAAAAAAAAAAAAAAAAAAAAAAGAAAAGAAAAAAGAACTAAATAATCTATATATCATAATGATAACAGTTTAAAGTAGAACATTTGGGCCTCCCTGTTGGCACAAGGGGTTAAGTCCTAGCACCATGAAGCTATCCAGAGCCATTGCAGCACAAACTGATCCCCAGCCAGGGAGCTTCCCACATGGCACAGCAGACCTCTCCTGCCTCACCCACTGCTCCCCTCAAGAGTGTATTTCAGTCAATCTGCCTGTTCTACTCTCTACTCTGTCTCTGATGAATCCTCTCACCCCTCCCTGCCCCACACACCTCTGGCCTACACCCCAGCTTATATGCACAAATAAATCTTTTTTTAAAAAAAGAACATTTAGTAAAGAGAAGCAGAAGATAAAATAACAAAACTATGTCAACACCAAAGAAAACTTTTATTTACAAGTTCATGCATACTCTTACTATGTTTCTCTCTATGCATATGAAATATAAACAATATATGAAAACCAAAGTGTCCAGAAGTGTTAATATCATCAATGTTGCTATGACTATATTTAATTAACTTCCATTGGGTTGGACCAATCATTTGTACAGTCATTCAACATATCGTCCTTGAGTATCTGTTGTGCTTCACATACCTTTCTAGGAGAGGAAGAAAAAGCAGTACGTAGAGCAGAAAACAAACCTATCTTTCTGGAGACCCATTAGAAGGCGATATGCCATGACGCGTGCGTGAGTACATGTGTGCATGTGTGCGTGTGTGTGAGTGAGTGAGAGAGAGAGAGAGAGAAAGAGAGAGAGTGAGAGAGGGGCAGAAAGAGACAGATGCTCAGGTAGAAAGAATGTTAAATGCTTAGATGAATATAAAACATGGTGGGAGAACAGAGAGGCAATAGATGGTGGGGAGAGGTTACAAATTAAAATAAATCTGTCAAGAAAGTTTCACATCTCAAGGAGATGTTTGAAAAGGTTTCAAGATAAAGGAGACAACAATACAGAAATTTGGGGGCGAGTTTTCCATAAACCTAAGTGAATGCCACACATGCTTCTATAAAGCAAGAAAGCCAGTGTGGCAGGACAGAACGAATAATGAAAAAGAGTAGAAGATGGGTGGAGTGTGATAACACAGGCTTTTAAAGTAGCTAACGATGGACTCTGACAATTGAACAAGCTGGTGTGCTATTATAGGTGAGGCAGGCTCTGACTTCAAATAGCCAGTCTGCACTGAGTACTGATTTTATGTGGGGACAGAAGGAGTGATGACTCAAGAGAACAAAGAAAGAAAAAGGGAAGAAGGTGATGCAACATCCGGTTGAAACAAGGCTATGGGAGCAGCGAGGATGGCAGGAATGTGCTGGGGGAAACGTGAAAGTGTAGTCAAGAACAATTCCAAAGCTTTGGCAAGAAGACATGACTTTTTTGTGAAGTTTAAGAGTTGTGTCATACAGCCAGATGCAGATGTCTAGCAGGCAGTTGGTAGAGGAGTTTGGATTTCAATGGGGTTCACAGAGTAGAAATATACAACTGACTACTAATCAAGTAGGTGAAGTTAGAAAGGGAATTTAGAAAGGGAAAAGAGAGGAAAAAGGATTAAGGGCTGAACAGGGCAAGTGAAGTTTAGTTTGTGCCTATTAGGAAAACCTTGCAAAGGAAACTGAAAAGTAATGTGACTAAGGTGAGGGGGAAACCGAGGTGTTTGGTGACCTAGCATGGAAGTGAATGAAGTATCACATGTAGACTGAGAAATGGTTTCCCGTGTGAAAAGACAACAAATACAGGGTCAGAAATAAACCCTGGATGCTGATCACAGATATGAGACATCCATGGAGGGGGGGCAGGAGTGAGAACAGGGTGAGGAGGGAGCACAGTGGATTACGGTGATGGACTATGGGTGCTTTCATGGTGGAGAGCTACACAGGTTGTGCTTTCTCACCAGAGAGGATAAATCATATATGTCAATTTTTTAAAAAATAAACATTGATTAATAAACAATCATATATATACAGTTTAAAAAGGAGAAGGAAGTCCATTGTAGATATCTGAGGTTACCAAGTGGCGTTAGCAACCCTGCAGTCATAGATCGGGTGGCCACACAGCCAAGTTGCCTAAGACACCTGTTTTATGCCCAACACCACAGTGTAGTAATTATCCAGGGGAAGGTGGAACTGGAGAAGGGAAGTGCATAGACTCCCTGTGGAAAGGGCTGGACTGTCAGGTAGTGTCGAGAAAAGGGCTGGAGGTTGCTGGAGGAGAAGGGGAGCAGTAGAGCATTCTCTTTTAGGTGGATGAAATGACAGCTTTTGCTAAGCTGATAGGAATGATCTGGTAGAGGGGGAGGAAAAATATGGCACAGGAATGAAATGGGAAATACTGAATGAAACCACGAGAGGGTTGTAACTCGTGCAAAACTAGAGTGGCCGACTTCTGACAGAGGACAAAAAAAAATGGGTGCACATTAATAGGAAGATATACAGACACACAGATGCAGACAGGTGTGGTTGGTGTGGCGGTGACTGTTAGGGCAGGTTCCATGTTTCCTGCCCCACTTAACAGCGGGCAGAACTGAGGAACCTGGGAAAGCCACAGAACAAGGCAGGCAGGCGGCTCAGGGGACAAGCGGAGGAGAAGGGCCTCCTTGCTTCTTGGCTTTGGACTAGGGATTTGGGAGCCATGAAAGGAGACACACAGAGGAGAGACATGGGGAGACACCTGAAAGAGATATGCGGGTGAGAGACATGTGGAGAGGCTGACGATGGCAGCCATTATCTTGACACTGTATCTCCCTTGTGCCAAGCTTTTATGGGACCGACTTCAGAACCCCTTTCCGATGGTTCCCCACCAGAAGGTGCCTTAGACTTGTGACAAGCCTTCAGGTCTCACTGGCCCTTTTCTGGGACAACACTAGTTAGCATTTACTCATGAGGGGATCGGTGATTGGGTGTATTTATTCAGAACGTCCTTTCGCCTTCTCTCTCTGTGCACACTAATTCTATTCAAGTTCTCTCACACTGGCAGTCTCCTCTGTCTTTGGATGTATGGATGACAGATCCCTTTAAACTATGCAAGTTTTGGGGTCCCAGGATACCCCTTGGTTGCATGTTAATGCAATCTCTTATGATTTTTCCAATTTTCTTCTCTTGAGTCATGGGATGAGAGTGGGGTAGAGGTTGGGAGCACTGAGAAGATAGAAAATAAGTATGAAATCATCATCTATAAACTTAGAGACTGACTAGGGAAATTTAGAAAGGCATTATAGTAACATTACTGTAATTTAAAAGTTATACATGATATATGGTAATACATAAGTAAAAACAATATAGACCGACTTGAGAATAGTAACCATGAATTAAAAATTAAACAATACCAGTACTGTTTTGTAGGTTTTGTTTTTCCAGCTTGTTCCAGCTGTTTTTAATCAGTACTGGATGCTTGTTAGCTAACTATAATGAAAGGGAAATTGTACTTCTTGGTGTGGTCAAGGAACTGATGGAATGTAATAAAAAAAGGTAAGTTAACTGGAAAAATTAAAATGTATCAGGCAGAGAGTGGGATGCTTGCAACTGAGGCTATCATGAAAATTGTATCACACGGGCTTCCCTGGTGGCGCAGCGGTTAAGCACTGCGCTGTGGAGCTGTCCGCAGCGGTGACGTGAGTTCGACGCCCGGCCAGGGAGAATCCCACATGGTGCGGAGGACCTCTCCTGCCTCGCCCACTGCTCCCCTCAGCAGTGTACTTCTGATCTGCCTGTTCTGCTTCCCGCTCTGTCTCTGGTGAACCCTCTCGCCGCCCCACGCCTCTGGCCTGTACCCCAGCTTGTATGTATAAAATAAAAAATAAATCTTTTAAAAAAAAAAAAGAAAATTGTATCACAGGAGGTATATTGTCTACATTATCAACGCAGAAAAGGGACAGAACTGAAGAGTCAAGAGATGAATCTTCAGAGATCTTAGATTGTGTAGTTTGGTGACATGGTATTAAACACTGAAGGCATTTTCGAAGAAAGGAGGAAGCATGTTCTGGAAATCGTAATGAAGAACAAAGAAGATGCCCCCCTACTTCAGGTCCAAGGACACTGTAAAATCTGTGGGAGGGAAATAAAGAGCAGCCACTTGAAAGTGCTTCACATAGGCATTTGAGGGGAAAGTCAGTTTTTCATTAGAGCTACAGGCACAAGAAAATTGAGATGATACAGTTCACAGGTACCTGATGGCTTTCAAATAGTACAGAGGGATTTTTAAAGAGTTAGGGAAAAGAAGAGGGCAATTAGGAAAAACAAAATTGCTATTCAGAGACTTCGACAGGTTAGAATCCAGAAGATCCTGAAATGCCTTGACGTCTCATGCCCTGTTTGGCCACAGATGTTAGCATTATCTGGAACATACTGTTGAGGCCAGTGAATCTCAAGGCAGATGTGGTTTTAAGACTCAGAGTAGTGGGAGAAAGGATAAGAGCTTCTAGGTCTTAAACTATTTTTTTTATGTCATCAAATATGACATGACATCATTGAAATGGATGACCCGCATCCTACTGTAACGCATATCATTCACCAGGTAACTCAGTAAGCACTAAGTGCCTATTGGTTGCTCATCATGAAGAGCGCTAGCAATACAGCTAAGGTAAGTTAGATGCAGTCTTTGCCTTCAGACACCTTAAAATACAACCGAGAAACTCATGAATGGGGCAGGGAGCAAGTATGCTGAAGTGATGATGTAAGCTCAGGAGAGCAGGGCACAGGAGAGAGGGTGGTACGTGAGAGGAATTGTGCTGAGGCTGCTGTGCAAAGAAATGAGTGTTGCATTCACTGAGAAAACACATATAGCACTTCAGGGGGAATGAAAGGACATAGAGCTTAAGGGGACGGGGAGTGGACAGTGGCACAAAGCAGCAACAATGAACAAGTGCAGAACACGGCCTTGTAAATCTTGCTGGTTTTGTTTTCTCTTCATCTTGCAACTATCACAGGTCTCACCTGTTCTCTATTATGCATGTCATTGGCGTCATCTAGAACCATGACAGTCTCTTAGGTAAGTCTTAATGTCAGATACATGGTTTTCCCTTGGATGCTCTCCCTAGAATTCAAACTGGTAAGACAAAGTATATGTGTATTTTAGTCTGACTTTAAAATTGCCATTTATGCTGTTTCAGTAAAGCCTCACCTCTTCACTTTCTCAAAATCTTGGATTATCAATGTTTTCATTCTGTAAGGTAGATTAAGCCTGAGGTCTCATTTTACTTCCTTTTTCGTGATATCAAGCAATTCATTTTCAGCTAAATTGGCCAATTGTATTTATTCTTAACTGTAAGGTGTGTGTCCTGTGCCCACTTCATTAAAATTTTTGTCTTTGATGAGTTGATTTTCAGGGATTTTTTTCTTTTGTCTTTGTCTATTATTTACTTTTTTATGTATAATTTTTAAATGACTAGACTAGGTGAAAGGAGTTTGAGGAAGAAGTAATCAAAGATGTCCCTAAGAGTTAAACCCATGGATCAAGTGTTTAAATAGGAGATTACCCAACAGAAAATGTCCAGAAAGAGGAATTAAGAAGCAGCTCATAGTACAAAGGGCTCTCTGTGGGGCCTGGAATGTTACAAGTCCATAGAGCAGTAAAATGGAGGAAACTGCCTGATAAAATTCTTATGACTGTTTGGAAAGTGCCATGTTAACTATTGCTTTCATCATTTAGGCAGGACTGAATTCAGGTATCCCAGGACTGGGATAATAGAAAAAAAATATTAAAAAGGAAAAGAGTAGACAGAGTATGGAAAAGACATAAATAACAATAAAAATATATATTATATATAAAAAAAGAGTAGACAGAGTAATTTCTTTATATGAAATATTCCACCTTTGGAATCTGGATTACTAAGCCATCTTGACAAAACGATATATAGATACATATCTGTATCTATCTATCTATCTATCTATCTATCTATCTATCTATCTATCTATCTATCTATACGACTTTGATAGATTAAAATTTGACTAAGGAACTGGCTCTCCATCAAGGTGCTAACAAAAAATATCCTAGGGAAAGAGCTTAGTTAAGGTAACTCACAGCACAAATGGCTTTGAGGATTATCCAAGCAGATTCCTGGCACAAGTCAGCCTAAATTATAAAGGAAATAATTTCTCATCCACCCTCCGTAAAAGCATGCTGGGGGGGAGTGCCCCCAAAATGCCAGCGATAGATCTTAGCAGGCTGCACACTAAGTTATATTTAAGGTAAGTGGTTCTGAATAGAGACAAAATGAAAATTCCTAAAGCCTTTCACAAAAGGCATCAATTTGGTTATCGTAGTTATTAGTTCCTATCCAGGTTTTCAATGTGGACACTATTAGCTCTGGCCTATTTGCATATTTAAAAGTACAATGATTCTCATTTGCATATCGCAGCCCTTTTTTCCATATCGGCCCAGAAGTGGGTACTTCTAAGCCACATATGGACGAGTTACATCCAAATAATAATGGAAAGTCAGTATCTCGTCACTGTGATCAATAAAAATTGGGCCCTACATGAAAAAAACTCCTGCTGTGCTTGATTAAATATTGACATTCATATTTCAGTAACAGAAACTCTAAAACGTCCTTTCTCTCCTTGAGTTCATTAAGCCCCCAGAGAAGCTTTACAGACTCATTACTTTATTTCATGTTGGGCTTTTCATCTGTGACTCTTAGAGTAAAAATGAGGTTTAATGACAGTTGAGGTCACGGTACTTCCCACACCTACAATATTATAAAAGACCTGCTTCATCTTGCCTTTGACCAGCAATTTGATCCCTGCACTTGCAAAATTTAAATTCCACAGAATTCCATTTTTATTAAAGTGTGGTGCAAATATAAAGAATGCACAAAGTGTAACCGGGCTGAGTCTAAAGTCCGGAAAATGTGGTGCCCCCAGGAGGGGGTTGCTGAGGAGAATGAATAGCCCCAGGGAAAACGCTAAGTTTGCAGTTTGGGGTGGAGACTCTGATGAGAAATAAAAGTGACTGAAGGAGAAGGGGAAGTCAGTCACCATGATGAAGGAATAGAGAAATCAGCCGTCATGATGTAGGAATGGAAGAACCAGTCGTCATGATGTAGGGAAAGAAGTAGTTTCCGTTGCTTGGCTACTTGCAAAGCCTCCAAAGTCGCTGGTCCCAAAGTCACTAAAGATTCCAAAAATGCTCAATCTATATCCTGGTGGCTCAAAAGCTTCTGGCATCTGAATTTCAAACTCTCAATCTTTGCAGCTACATTTTCTGCCGCTGATTTCTCTATTCCTACATCATGGCTACTGCTTCTTCTTTTCCTACATCATGGTGACTGCCTTTTCCAGTCCTACATCATGGCGACTGATTCCTCTATTCCTCCATCATGGGGACTAGTTCTTCTTTTCCTACATCATGGTGACTCATTCCTCTATTCCTTCAGCATGGTGACTACTTCTTCTATTCCTCCATCATGGCGAGTGACTTCCCTTTCTCCTTCAGTCCCTTTTATTTCTCATTAGAATCTCCACCCCAAACTGCAAACTTAGCATTTCCCCTGGGGCTATTCATTCTCATCAGCAAACCCCTCCAGGGGGCACCACGTTTTCTGGACTTTGGACTCAGCCCGGTTACAAAAGCAGAAAGAAATAGCATAATGTATTGTCACGAACTGAACATACCTATGAATACCCACCTATTTCAAGAAACAGACTTTACCATTAACTCAGAACACTTTCTTTTAAGATAGAAGAATTATTTCCTCTCACTTTCTCTCCTTCTTCCATTTCTTTTAATCAAAACTAAAATTGTTACATCCACTGTCTATAGCCACATACTCATAAGCCTCAGTGAAATCACTGGACTGAAATTTCATTCCTGAATTTCATTTCCTGGAGGAAACTACTTGTTTTATACTTTCATAAAATTCTTATCCCTGAGTTCAAATGCTGGGTAACTAAATTGACATTTTGGCAGGTATAAAATTCCCCCTCGCTGGACATGTTCAATCAGATAGATCTCTAATTATTAGGCAGCTTGTCCTTGAGCTTACAATAAATTCTTCATAATTGCCAACAAATAATCTTTACATATTTTACAGCAAGACAACAGCAAGCTTTTGAACATGTATGTTGAGTTTGATTTTCAAAACCGTAACCAATTAAGTGAGGCTCATAGGCCAAATCCTTTACGAGGTCCAAGCTGGCCATTGTTTCTCTTTTTTTCCATCTGATTCAGGCTGCCCATATTCATCTTCTCAAACATCCCACTTCAGAAAAACTTACCTAAGTCTTATATACGAAAATACTTTAGGTTAATAGGTCAGTTTTTTCTCTAATTCCTCAATGAGTAACTATTTTAAGTTCATTTGTCTTCAACACAGGTTTGTGACAGAGGTAAATGTGTCTGTGTGTTTAATTAATAGCTGAATTTTACATATACAAACAACTTCCTACTCTCTTTAAAATTTTAAGAAACTTTTTTAAAGATTTATTTATTTATGAACACAAGAACTGGGCTGTAAGCCAGAGGTGTGGGGTGGTGAGAGCATTCACCAGAGACGCAGTGTGGAGCAAAACAGGCAGATCAACTGAAGTACACTGCTGAGGGGAGCAGTGGGCGAGACAGAGATGTCTGCTGCGCCATGTGGGAAGCTCCCTGGCTGGGGATGGAACTCAAGCTGCTGTGGCTGCTGATAGCTTCATAGTGCTGAGACTCAACCTGTAGTGCAACCAGAGAGGCCCTTAAGAAATTTCTTATTGGAAAAATTTACAGATGCCACTACAACTTCAAATGCCTGTCATTTCTTCCTTTCTGAAAACTTACTTTCTATAGAGTCAATGTATGTTTTTATAGTTTTTAATGACTGTTTATACTCATACTGATACAGAATACTATAAGAATTCTTTTGCAACCTGGTATTTTTAACATATATTTGACAAATACTGTTCTCTCACATGTACACAATTAAAATAGTCTTGTTCCAGTCACAAACTGTTTTAACTAGAATGCTGTAAGTTTGGTATTACATTTCCCACTAAGAGCTCTTTGTTTTTCAAAATAATCCTTATTAGATGACAAACATAAAGCAATATTGATCAAAATTTTTATTCATTTGCCCAGCCAAAATTATATCAAATTTAGTGAGAAAGGATTAAATTATTTCAATACGGAGTCGTATTTATTTATTTTCTTCATTTTCGTTCTTATTTCAATTTTTCTTGTTCACCTTTTCTCTTTAAAATATATAGAGGGGCCTCCCAGATGGTGCAACAGTTGGGCGCTGTGCTGTGGAGCTGTTGGCACTGGTGACGTGAGTTCGACGCCCGGCCGGGGAGATTCCAACATGGAGCAGCAGACCTCTCCTGCCTCTCCTGCCTCAGCAGTGTGTTTCTATCAATCTGCCTGTTCTGCTCCCCACTCTGTCTTTGGTGAACCCTCTCACCGCCCCACATCTCTGGTCTGTACCCTAGCTTGTATGCATAAATAAATAAATCTTAAAAAAAATAAAATATATAGAATTTAGATTTTCTATTGTGCGTGAAATCTGTTTTCAATAAGTTTCTAATCAGTAATTACTCTTTAACCAAGTCTGTGAAATGTCTGTATTAATGATGTGTCTACTACATAGAAACTTAAAGTTCTTAAGTGGTTAATACTCAAACTACATTTAAGTTTAACTGAAATGATGTATTTGCCTCGTCTCTTCTAATTTTCAAACCTCTATTCCTGCTACTTTGTTTACTACTTTCTACATCAACTCTAAACTCTCAAAAACATCCTCACTGATATTAATGAAATACTGGATTTTTGGTCACTATATACGATGGTGACACTGGGTACAGATTTCATTTATTATGTTAATGAAACGCCTCATTTCTAACTTAAGATTTTTAAAGTATCTGAGACAGTTCATGTCTTTTAAACATTTATTAATACTAACATAGGGCCTCCCTGGTGGTGCAATGGGTTAAGTCTCAGCACTATGAAGCCATCTGCTGCCACTGCAGCACAAGCTCGATCCATGGCCAGGGAGCTTCCCACATGGCACAGCAGACCTCTCCTGCCTCGCACGCTGCTCCCCTCAGCAGTGTATTTCAGTCAATCCACCTGTTCTGCTCCCCACTTTGTCTTTGGTGAATCCTCTTACCACCCCACACCTCTGGCCTACACCCCAGATCTCGTATGTATAAATAAAAAGTATTTTAAAAAATACTAATATAGACAGTAACTGACTTACTTTAAGACATCCTTAAACCAATTTTGGAGCGATAGATGGAAACTAACATTCTGGCTTTTCAGATAATGAGAGACAATAGTAACCACCAAGATACCCATCTCTCAACAATATAAAGCAATAAAAAATTACAAAATCCACTTTTTCAAAGTAATCTGAAGATAGAGGATGCCTAAATATAAAAATAACTATAACTACAAAGAGGAAAATCACTATATCCCAAAGTATTTTACATGTTCATCTCTATTTCATCCCTGTTGCAAACCTTCGTAGCAGGGAAAACAGGTTCTTTTGAGCTCAATCCTACTGATAAATTCCTAACCAGATTAATCAGGAAAGAACAGAAAATACATGTTAATACCAAGATTGAGAGGATGACATCATTACAGATTCAAATTATGGTCCTCACTGTGAAAGAAAGGAAGAAAATAAGAGTTGAGTGGATCAAGATGATGTGTGTGTATGTATACATGCATATATATGTATTTTATATACACGCATACGTATGTATGTATGTATGTATGTATGTATGTATGTATGTATGTATGTATATAGAGAGAGTTCCACTCAGTGATCACGCCATTTGCAACAACATGGATGGAACCTGAAAGGAAAATGCTGAGTGAAGTCATAAAAAGAAAGCTAAATACTAGTGTTATCACTAATATATGAAGTATAAAATAACTAAATAGTCAAGCTAAAAAACTAACCCTTCATAGCTGACTACAGAACCCAAACACCAAGGCAGGAGGGCATGAGGGAGGGGAAAGAACAAAGAGGGAGGGAAGCACAAGGGTCTATGGTGGTGGAATAGGGGTGAGCTGGTGGTGGGTGCACTCTGGTGGTAATGCTTGCTGAGGTACTCCAGTATTATCTCAATAAAACATTAATTTAAAGGAGAAGCCTGTGGATTGAACTGAAAATGGAGGTAGCAGTAGGAAGTCGCGATTTCTTAGCCCTGTCCCTTGAAAGCAATGATACCCTAGGATCAGTAAGTCTACCATATTAGCTTTTGTTTTCCAAATAATTGTTTTGAAGACTGTTACAAAATTGCACAACTACTGTGAACATTTCACATAGAAAAGGAAAAAATATAATAGAGAAAAAAGTGATGGACAAGACAAACTAAATGGGCAAGTTCCATATTTAGAAATCAACTCAAAGTTTAGAGTCTCTTGCCCATTAATTAATAGTAGATTCACCTCTATGACCCTCAGCCTACTAACTTACAGTAAACATTTTTTAATAAAAACGTCCACAGTCAACTTTCCTAACCAAATCCCCAAAGTAGAGATGGGAGTTATAATTTAGTCCTAAGTAGCTTGCACATGAAGATGACAGACCTCCTTGATTTATGAATGTAATCCACACATCTTCTCTTATGTTTAAAATAAAAGTGCACCTTATCCATTTAAGCTGCGCATGGCAGTAAGCTTATTTCTATGTCAGTTTGCCCTTGAATTCATCAGTAGTATCTATTTTAATTTGGCTATTCCCAGGAGCCAAGAGTCATGTTGTTAAACTGATCCATCTACTACTCAGCACAACAGATAATTTAATGAATTTCGCTTTAATGATAATGACGGTTTAAAAACACTACTAAATTGGAAGTTTACAGATTTGCCTCCTCTTTCTTCTGATGGTCATTGCATTGATTGTGAGGAACAGATGGTGTGGAGAGAATTGTAAACTACTTCACACAGAGATTATACTTTTTCTCAGCTTACCTCAGCTTCCAGTATAATGTAGCCTGATGTTTTTTCGCTAATGATACATATTTTCAAGGTTTCCATTAGTAAAATTGTACCAGCTTTTTTAAGATCTTATCAACAAGCTACAACAGCAATCAAGAACAAAATGTTAAAAACATAAATGTGATACAAATTCATGCCCAAATTGTCAAAGTTTTGTTGACTCATGAATGATGACCCAGCAGATTATGACAGAAATGGTTCAACACTAAAAAACAGACATATAAAATAAGGAAAAATATTTTGGAGAAAGAGAGCTTAGTTAGATTCCCTACAAAAGCTTAAGAAAAGTATTATCTAGGGCATCATCTTCTCTGCATGACAGAAATCAATTGCATGAATACTCTTTGAAAATAAATTGCATTTCCTTCAAGTCAACCTGTAACTTGACAGAATCTGGGTCCAGGTAAATAGCAAACTGTATGTCAAATAATTCACATTCTCTTAAAGAGTCAGATGACCGAGTTTGATAGAGCTCTAGGAAGATAGTGAAAGAACATTAAGCCTTTTTGTGGCTTATTTCCAGGATTCATCAAGTTTCTTTAACAGAATTTACAATTATTTTTGGTAGTAAGTATAAATGTAAATTAATACATAATATAACACACAACAAACCACTCTTCTCTAGTCTCTTAAAAGCAAACTACTTTTTGAGTAGTTTAATTTTAAAAACTATATTTATAAACTTTATACCCATCAATTCCAGATATGTAAAGTATGGGGTAAAAAAGCATCATTTTATACTTCAAATTATATATATATATGTAATATATACACAAATACTCATGTATAGCTGTCTTATTTGTACATAAACACACATGCCCACATATACGCCAATACATAATGATCTGAGTAAGTGTCCACTTTAACACAGTTAAAGAAGTCAAAACAGTGAAATCGAAAGTGAGAATACTGAGGTGATTAATATCCATTTGGTACTGTCTATAACACCTTAATCATGAGTACAGGGGTACTACTAGAGGGTTCCCAATTTCTAATCCTCAAAACATTTATTGAGCAATTAGAATTTATACCTTGCCCACACTTCTAGAAAATACTTTTGGCTATGGTGCTTTTGTGTCCTGATGATCTATTGCTGGATTACTAAATCTTAGACAATTATTTTTCATAATTGAGAAAATTAATTTTTCAAATTGCTTTTGATATTTCTGAAATAGTGTTCCTTCCCCAGTAGCTAGGCCATTGTCCTGACCACATTTCAATGGACGTGTTTCTCCTCGATGACGTAAAATTCATTGGTTCTGATAGCAGCTGCATGCAGTGGCATGATTTGGTTCATTTAATTCTTTGGTAGATTATGTTCTTGTTTGCATTTATCTGGAAAGAGAACACATGTTTCTAAAAGTGTTTCACTGAGCAATATGTTAAATGTTCTGCTCAGGATACCGATCTTGAGTGAGTTTCTTTAAATTACTGACATAATAAAGTACTATTTCTTTCTGACACAAATCAGAACTAAGCAGTATAAGCTACTGAGCAACTCTGAGTTACAGGTATTTCAGGACATCTGAAATGGTGTTCTGCTTTTCTGTTAAGTCAGGTGATTTCTTTTAAAGCATTAATTTCCATGAGTTACATTTAATAAATGAAGAATATATATATATATATTTTTTTTTTAAGATTTATTTATTTATGAATACAATGCTGGGGTACAGGCCAGAGGTGTAGGGTGGCGAGAGGGTTCACCAGAGACAGAGTGGGGAGCAGAACAGGCAGAAATACACTGCTGAGGGGAGCAGCGGGTGAAACAGGAGAGGTCTGCCGCACCATGTGGGAATCTCCCTGGCCAGGCGTCGAACTCGCGTCGCTGATGCCGACAGCTCCATAGCACAGCACTTAACCGCTGTGCCACTGGGGAGGCCCCTGAAGAATATATTTAAAGTCCTAAATTATCTTCCACTTTCACTAGCTTCATAAAAATCAGAGCTTTAATTCATATTATTTTCTATTAGAAAAATATTTTTGTAAAAAAAACTATCCTAGTTAGGGCCTCTCTGGTGGCACAAAGGTTAAGTCTCAACACCAGGAAGCTATTCGCAGTCACTATAGCATAAGTTAGATCCCAGGCCAGGGAGCTGATCCACATGGCGCAGCAGACCTCTCCTGCCTTACCCGCTGCTCCCCTCAGCAGTGTATTTCAGTAGATTCACCTGTTCTGCTCCCCACTTTGTCTCTGGTGAATCTCTTACCCCTCTGCAAATCTGGCCTATACCCCAGCTCTTGGATGCATAAATAGTTCTTTAAAAAATAAAATTAAAAAAATTAAGTCAGTGCTAAATAACCACATATATCTAATAACTACAGTATTGTCCAGCACAAAAAACCTCCAACACTGCAAAATGTTCCAGGGGACAGAGTGTGACAATAGTAGCCAGATTCAGTTTTTCTATTAGACTGAATCTGATTAATATGTTGACTCAATTTTATTCCAAGAGTAGCTATACTAGAATGTTTGAACTCATATTTATAAAGTACATTTATTCCTTTCTATATGTTTAGAAACCTTATAAAAGTTCGTTTTAGTATAAATTTTCCTGATCAAAACTGAGAACGACACATTAAAGTTTACTACCCAGCCAGCTTCCCAATCATTTTTACTTTCATCTTTAACAAATCTTTCCTTACGTGTCACAGTGCCTACTTATTTAATGCATAGAAGGTAAAAGCTGTAATCTCTTCTGACTGACTTTTAACTTCTATTAATCCCAAAATTCATCTTTACTGCATCACTCCTTAAAAAATAATTCCAAAATGAGCATTATGTCCAACTTCCATGAGAGCAATGGCATACAGCAGCAATTAACAGGAAACGATGTTTAATTTTCTCTTCTTTCCTATTGTGATTTGGAAGACAGAATCCACTTTTTAATTCTACTGGTGTGCAAGGGGAAAACATGTGCTTAATGCACCAAGAAGCCTGCATCCTAGGGAGTCCCTTCTTCCACAGCTTTGGCCAGTGTTGAACTTGAACCACTCACTCTCTAACACGCTGAGTTTCCTGCCTACTTACTCTTTCCCAGTAGTACCCGCTCCAGACTTTCCAGCTCACCAAGTCTACCTTTCAAATTACATAAGCTATTAACACTCTTACAATGCTCTGAGCCATTTTTATTTTCCTAGCTCACTTATTTATTCTCTTTCTACCTCCATCAGCATCTTGAAAGTAAGAGCTACTCGTCTATGACTATCATGGAAGTTAAGTATACACTGAGTGATTAATATATATTTGGCAGATTTAACTCACTGCTATCAGAAGTGTCAATCAGCAGTGAAATAATAATGGCTATTATCTTTCAAAACAGGGACATTAACAGAAATGTGCCAGCACTATTTATACTTAACAAAATACTTCAAACAGACTGAATTACATATAAAGGATACAGGCAGTAATATAGCACCATCCATTTCTGGTAGTTAATCCCAAATTAAAGATTGTTATTCTTTTGCAATATTTGCTCCAGATATTTTCTTTGTAAATAAACTACACAGATCCAGTAGGATTGCCCTTTATAACCTCTCTTAATCTCACTTTTCTCCTTCCTTCCCCTCAGGAAACTACTACCCTGAGGTTGGTCTGTCTCCTCAGTCATGTTTTTCAACTTTTCCTCCAAGCATGTTTTTAATCTTAACTACTGATACTATGATAAGAATTCTCTTTCAGAGGTAGTTTGTTCACGTGTCCATAAAATCATTCATGTTAATAGTTTTCAAGATTTTAGTTCTTAGTGAAAGGCTGTGGTTACCTTTCATAACTCTGGAACATCAAAGAATATTTCTTAAACAAGTAGGTAATTATTTTTGCTACAGTTTGCTCCTAAACACTTAAGTTAAAGAAGAAAAACATATTCCTTTGAGGGAGTTTTGTATTTCTTTTTTCATTCCTTTTCATTGACTTCACAGGTAAATAAACAGTGGCTGCCAATTTCACTTTCAGGATAATTGATCCAAATTATCTAGGCCAAAGCTCTTTGAGAAATGCAAACTTCAGTCAATCCACAGGACTCTAATTGATTAAAGGTCAAAGAGGTTATATGTTGATTTAAAAGCTATATAGTTAAAGGTGCCCGGACTGTTCCACTAGAGACGCACAGAGCATTCCTTTAGAAACCTCAAGACTCAAAATCAGTCTATCAGGACGGCATGAGCTCAGGGTCTTAAAGGCAGAACACTGTGCTATCAGTTGGTGACAGAACAAAGCAACTGAAATATAAGTGATACTTGATCTTATATAATCAAACCTGTAAGCGTCTTCTGCAAACTATAAACCATATTGGATTTGTGAGCAAAGAAAGATCAATAAGACTTGAACAGCAAAAGAATCTGGCATGAGGGAGACTGATTAGAAGAGTGATTAGGGGCCTCCCTGGTGGCTCAGCGGTTAAACGCTGCGCTGTGGAGCTGTCGGCAGCAGCGACACGAGTTCGACGCCCAGCCAGGGAGATTCCCACATGGTGCAGCAGACCTCTCCTGCCTCACCCGCTGCTCCCCTTAGCAGTGTATTTCAATAGATTTGCCTGTTCTGCTCCCCATTCTGTCTTTGGTGAACCCTCTCGCCGCCCCACGCATCTGACCTGGACCCCTGCTTGTATGAATAAATAAATAAATAAATCTTTAAAAAAAAAAAAAAAAGAAGAGTGATTAGGATTTGCGTACATTACAGCAAGGAGAGCATTTCAGACAACTGAATCACTTAACTGGAATGTCCGGGGAACTGTGGGAATAAGCCTGAAGTGAAACAAAAAGGGGAACATAATGGAACCCAAAGTGGGTAAGGGTTTGGTTTCTTTGAAAATGCTGGACTTTCCTGATTATCAAGGTCACGGCCTTGATAAGCAATAATGATAAGCTCTTAACATGCTGTGTCTTCCTCTCAGTTTTTAAGTTCCACAAAAAAAAAAAAAAAGTTTCCACAAATATTAGCATATTTTAAGGTGCGTTGATAAAACTTCCTTCAGTCAAAACTGCAGGTGAAAATGATCTTTAGGGGCGGGTTTCCCTATAACTATTCTACCAGATGCGTTAGAAGAACATTCACACATTTATCAGGAAGAGAAATGAGGCATAGAGAAATAAAGTGGTTCAGCCATCAGCAAACAGCGCTTCTGGGACAGAACTGAAGAGAATCCTAAGGTTGGAAGAAACATTCGGAGGTCATCAATTGCTGTTCCCATTTGTCTGCTGACTGTATTATTCAGTGGCCTCCAGAGGAGAGATTTCTATGTGCTCTCTCCCTGACCTCTCTGAAGTTTAAAAGTCTGTATTCGTTACATCCATATAAAACCACATCTGCTTAACTTCAGCTCCCTTAAACAGAGGGAACTTCTCTCCAAGAAGCAAGTTCTTGTATTTTCAGCTGCCTTCACGTTAAGACAACACCCTGGCAATTTTAGTCATTGTTAATGTAAAATTTAAAACCATGTCTACTACAAAGTCAAGAGGTTTTCATAACAGCTTTTAAACACTTTAAGAAATGAAATGAGGTATAGCAAAGTTACCGTGCACAGGATTTGGATTTAAGTGGCTAGTGTGACACTGTGTCTACTCAGTTTGTTGTGTTAGTGTGTCTAGCACACTCTATGCTGAGAAGCAGTTGAGATTGGGAGGAAAATACATTCAATCCAGGTAAGGGTCACAGGCCCTTTCCCTGCTGTTCCACAGCAGATTTCTCTATCTGCTCACTTCCACTGCAAAAGGCTGTGTTTCAGACCCTACTCAGGGAGGATGAGCTGCTATTACCATGGATTTCAAGAAACGTTTAGTACCAAATTCCACAAAAGAGAAAACGGAGTATTTTCTACCATGATGTACTTCTGCCTGAGCAGATTTTAAGGATAATAACTGCATGGCATCTGTACATGCTGTTGAAGTCAGTAACTCAATGAGAGAACTGAGAGAGAACACACTTATATATTCACCTAGCAGAGAGGACTTTTTGAGTTGGAAAAAAGTTAAAACTTCTTCTCATGAGTTTTCCCTCCAATGCTGCTAAAGATATTTCCTTGGAAAAAAAGAAATGGATTTATGATTATGTGCATAAGCTTTTTGATCACCAGCTAACAGTGCTTTGTGCAAGGATCCACTCAGTGCTATCTTCTTTCACCTTCAAAGGGACATCACTCCAGCCAGCCCCTTCTCTTGGGATTGTATTTTCATTTGCTACTGAATCACTGCATGGGAAGTTTTCCAGTCCCAACTCAGGGTTCGTGTCAGTTGCATATCTCATATCTGCTCCCCCAAGTACATGCCCCCCAGGCAAGCAGACCTCCAGTGACTGACAGGCAGGTTATAAATAGCGAGATATTTAAGTTCTGTGCAGAACTCCCTCCACACTCCAATTGCAGGTTTCCAAAGGCGCACTGGCCAACATTTGTTCTTCTTCTTTTTTTTTTTTTTTTGTTTTTAGCCTGCATCACAATTCACAGTTTTTTTTTTTTTAAAGAGTTATTTTTTATTTATACATACAAGCTGGGGTACAGGCCAGAGGTGTGGGGCGGCGAGAGGGTTCACCAGAGACAAAGCGGGTAGCAGAACAGGCAGATCAGAAATACACTGCTGAGGGGAGCAGCGGGCGAGGCAGGACAGAGGTCTGCCGCACCATGTGGGATTCTCCCCGGCCGGGCGTCAAACTCGCGTCGCAGCTGCCGACAGCTCCACAGCACAGCGCTTAACCGCTGCGCCACCGGGGAGGCCCCACAATTAACATAGTTTTAATTCTTCCTTGACTATAGCCTACATGCTTCTCCCTTCCACCTGAAGTCTACCCTAGTGCCAGTTTATGTAAAATACCACCTGTGATGCATTCCTGTCACCGTAACATCTTTATTTATGCTGGTAAATGTAATACCTAAGTTTTAGTTCTCGTATTATTTAGACTCCTAATTGGCTTTTTTGCCAACAATAAATTATAATAATACATAATTTTATTTACATATTACTATATGGCTTATATATAATAACAATAACAACAAATTATGTCCTAATTTCTTCAGTCCATTCTTACAGGGAAACTCTTTTAAAGCATAAGAAAACAACTTCCTGGTTAGCTCAAGACTAAATAGAAGCCAAAAACCTTACATCTTTCTCCAACGCTCAGTATGCACCTCCTTCATCCCTCCCCCTTTCATCACCCCTTATTACTTTCGCCCTTGTTAATTTTCTTCCATTGCAATTGCCACATCACTGTTCCTCGCACACACGTGCATCCTGAATACGAGTCCCTTCGAGTCATCCAATGCCCCAATGTCTCATTCACAAAGAGCTCATCTAATGCCATTGATTACACCATCCCCTCCAGCCTTCGCTATAATCCTTCTTGTACCTTAGATTTTTTCATAACAGCTTCCACCATGTGGCACACAATGGGTTGATTCATTTGTCTCCTCCCACTAAAGAGTAAGTTCCATAAAGAAACAGACCATTTTTACTCATGGTTGCCTTTCATTACAGGACTAAAATTTAATAATCATTGGATGAGTGGTTCAACTAATGGATCAGCTTCCCAGAGTGCACTATGTCTTTTTGGGACTAATAACAGAGCATTTGTGCATAAAACATAGAGCAGCCCATTTATAACATGCCGAAACCCCACAGCAACGTCATATAGCACTGAAATGAAAGATCTAGAACACTCACCTAGTGTTTATTACTACTCCTGGGTAAATTCCTCTACAGATTTGTGATAATTAACAGATGTAGAAAATATTCTTTGGTTTGGGCACTTTTCTTAAATTCTAGGACTGACCTAAATGTTGACCAAATGGAAATGAAAGTGAACTTCTGAAACGAAAATTCTATTTTAAAAGAAGGTTGGGAGGTTAAGTTATTGCTATAATGATTCCGAACCATTATTAGTTTGCAAGGAAGAAAGACTGTTATGGGATATTGTTCTCAAAAGACAACATAGCTTTAAAGTTGTAACTAAATAAAGCCCTTATGCAACAACAGTGAAAATGTCACTAAATTGAGAATCCCAAGTAATATTTAATCAACTAGACTCTAAGTAGTGGGATGACTTGGTGAAGTTTTCTGAGCATCCAGCCTTGCTTGCAAATCTTCATTTCCTTGTTTAAGTTTAGGGTGTATATACCCCAACAATAAAGGGACAATGCAACTAAGTTGACCTTCATGTGTGGCATGGTGGTTTTGTAGTAAATGTTTCTTAGAGGCAAAGAGAAGAAACAAATTCAGTATTCCCACTTCAAAGCTGATCTTGCTGGGGAAAAATGAACATCTGGCTACATCTCCCCATTCTTCACCAGGAAAGCACTTAAGCTTGAGACATACACCTGCATGAAGAATGCAGGAATCCTTCTCTATGCAAATAAGTGTAGAGGGGAGATTGAATATTTTTTCGTAGTAATGAAGGAAGACCTGTTCATGGTAATGAATAAACAACTAAGAACAAGTGATATGGAAAAACAATACATTTAAAATGTTACCTTTGGGACAACTTTTCAAACCTAAAGGAGAAACCAATCTTGTTGACTTTCAATAAACAGAAAAGTATGAACTACCGGCCAATGTGAAGCAGTTACATGTTACATTAAAAATCACATGAAGAAATAAAGAGTTTAAGACTGCAAAATTTATCGTAATTGCTACAGTGTATTTGTAATTATGTATTTAACTTTTCCTTTACCTGTAACAAAATATTTAAAATGTAAGGCTTCCATTTTACCAGAGCTATAGTCCTTTAAATGGGCTCAATGCCTCAAATCTGAAAGTAAAAGAAGACTCCAACGATAGCTTAAGCAAATGTTTTAAAAGTTATTATCAATAGTAATACCCAAAATAGTAATAGCTAACATTTTTCAGTACTATGGACCAGCCAGTATTTTAAGAGGTTTTTACTGTTGTTGCTGCTGCTGTTTTGCCCTCTTCGTTACCTTCTCTTCAGGTATTAGGTATCATTTTGATACTCATTTATAGATAAGGAAACCAAAACTCAGAATTCAACTACCAGGGCATGAATACAGAGCTGGCCACAGTATCCTGACCTCAAAGCCTACACTTATAATCACTGTGCGAGTCACACGATTAGTTTACGAGCTGAAAGCTTGGAGCACAAGCTCTAGCACTAGGTCTGTCTTCCTGGTGCCGGGAGAGGCAGCTGTAAATTACAAAATCCAGGCAATCTTTAGGTCATTTCCTCTCCCCAGTGGCAAACACACAGCTTGACTAGTAGTTCTGGCAGAGGCATCAGGCGCCCTGGCATCGCAGGCAGTGTCCTCGTCAGCTACCCAGTGCCACAGGGGCCTGCACAGTCCCCAGTCAGCACTGTCCCAGGGCTCCGTGAATCATGGGCTCCTAGCAGAGGCTGAAGCCACAGCCCAGTCCACAGGGTGCAGACTTCATAGCTCAGCGGGTTTAAGGGAAATTTAGAGGACAACAACAGGCCCTCTCCATCATCTTATTGCCAGATCAACAGATTTACTCGAAGGCAATGCCTTTTGCATTCTAGGTACCCAGAAAAATTCTTCAATGTCCTCGGAAAGGAGGCAGGTGAGCGGTCATCATCATGTGTTTCTCTGTGAAGCTCAGACTGCACGTCAGATGGTGTCAGCTGAAGTTACAGATTGGGGGTGATGAAAAGACTCGTTCTGCAAAAGCGATCGTGCACCCCGCGTCCCCAATGCACAGACATACACTACAGTGAACTTGTTCAATCTCCACATTCTCACATTTCTGATTATCACTCACTATGAAGTCATTTTTTTCTTTTTTGTTCTTTTTTTTTTGTTGTTGTTTTTAGATTTAACTATCATCTTTGAGTAACTCAAATAATTCCTGATCTTAGAAACTCAGCAGACCTGAACAACTCCAGGTCTTAAAGGGAGAGCACTATGCTAGCACCTTTCCAAAGCCCTTTGGGGTCTTGTTACACAGAGATGTGGGATGTTGAGTTTGAGTTTCTGCAGGAAGGGGCAAACAGCACCAACCTATGCCAGTTGATTGCCAACTTCAGAGTTGAGGATTCCTGGCCAGGCTAACCTGATCTAGGAACTGGCCTAATTATAAATGCAGACATGAGTCAAAGATCGCCAGAGGGCAAGGGAACTGGGCTCTGGGGGACCTAAAGATAACATGGAGAAGAAACTAGGGAAATAAGAGTGTCAGAGAGGAATAATAAGACAGCTACGGTCATGAGGATGCTAGTGAACAATCTATGTGCATTATGTTTTAAGGGACCATTAGTTGTATATTACAGAGTCAATTACCCAAGACTTAGCATTTGAGACAAGATGTATTTATTATCTCTCAGTCTCTGTGGGTTAAGAATCCGGTCACAGTGCTGCCTCTGGCTCCAGGTCCAGAGGTGGGACACTCAAGCTGTCAGCAGGAGCTACAGTCACCTCAGCCTTGTGCGGGGCTGAAGGATGGGATTCCAAGTTCATTCCCACATCCCCTGCCAAGGTCTGCCTCACAGTAAGGTAATGATCTTCCCCCTTCAGGTAAGAGAGTTAAGGGGGAGAATTAACTGAGCTACAGATCTCTCTGTTACTAATCTCTCAAGTAACATCTGATCACTTCATCAGTCTGCTCAATAGGTCACAGCTGACACGGAAGGGTAGGAGAATACCCAAGGGAGTGCCAGCAGGAGACAAGATCCCTTGGGACCTATTTAGAAGCTGCCTACCAGAAAGGGGGAAAGAAGAGTTGGAAGGAGTATCACCTAGTCAGGGGGAACCTAACTTGGTTCACATTTCGTCTTAATAGGGCTCTTCACTTCTAGCATCCACAGTAAAACACTGGTGCAGGTAAACATTTCTCCACATCCTAAGCATGGAAATGGTTATGATCCCCATTCCCAAAACATAGAGACATTGAAATGTTTTTAAATATAAAGTTTGATTGCTAAGTGTGGGAAAAAATGGCAAAATTAATTCTTCTTAAAAAAGCAACTTCTTAACTTTTTTAGAAATGTCACTAGAAAACATTTACCCCCTCAAATAAGGAGGAGTCCTCCATTTCTTGGTGCCTTTAGTTTTCCTATTTTTTTTTTAATTGACGTAACATTGGTTTACAAAAGTGTGTGATTTAGAGGCGCAGGATCATCCCCTTCAGGAGCATGTTATACCACACCCACCGCCTAAGCACCCACACCCGCAATCTTTCACCACAGTCCACTGTTGACCCTCTCTAATCTGCTCTCCCCCCTGCCTCTCCCCTCTGGTAGTCAAGTTCTACAGTGAGATTTCCAAGGTTTCTTGTTGATTTACTTTTATCTAACCCTTTTTGTTCTTTATATTCCTCACGTGAGTGATAAATTTAGTGTTTTTCTATTGCCATTTAACTTATTTCATTTAAGATAATCCCCTCCAGTTCCATGTTGTTGCAAATGACAAAAGATTATCTATTTTTTTAATAGCTGAGTAGTATTTCAGTGTGTGTGTGTGTATCATATCCTCTTATTTTTTTGTAGAAGAACTGGGGTGCAGGCCAGTGGTGTGGGGCGTGAGAGGACTCACCAGAGATAGAATGGAGAGCAGAACAGGAGGATCTACTGAAATACACTGCTGAGGGGAGCGGTGGGTAAGACAGGTGAAGTCTGCAACACCCTATGTGGGTTAGCTCCCTGGCCAGGGATCAAACTCAGGCTTTAGCTGATAAGACCCCTAGGCCACAGGAGAGGCCCTATATCACTTCTTAATTCACTGCTCTATCACTGAGCACTTAGGTTGTTCCATAGCTTGGCTATTGTAAGTAGGGCTGGAGTGCACGTATCCCTTCAGATTAGTGTGTTTGCATTCTGTGGGTCGAAAGCTAGGAGTGGAATTGCTGGATCACATGGTAGGTCCACTTTTCCTAGTAAGTCACTCCAAGTCAACTAGAGGTCTCTTAGTGGGAAGAGAAACCTCATGTTTCTGAGGGATTGACTTCTTGTATTATCAAGGACTAGATGGGTGGGTTGTTTCAAATCACTGAAGTGTGGCTTCTTTATTTAAAAAGTGATGATACTATTGCAGTGTGACTGTACTGCAAATTAAATGTGTTGGGGAACAGAATTAGGCCAATTAGTTCAAATTAGGCACCCAATTTGCAGCAGTCAACAATACACAACAAATTCAGTCAAAGGTAACTGTTATGATTATTGTAGCAGAATGATTTGTGGTTATAGAAAATTTTTTTGTGTGTAAATATGTTCTCATTTAAGTAAGGCAAAATCATCACTGTTACATTGTTATGTCTTGTATAGTTTCATTACTATTTTTCTTGTTGTAGACACTATTCAGGTTTAATTTTTTTTAAACATCTTTTAAGGTCCATTTATGTGCTAATCAGTTATAAAAAAAATGTATTTTTTCAATCTCTTCTTTTTCGGTAACACTAGTAACTCAGTATGCTTCAATGCCCATTTGACAGCATGTCTATATTTTAACCATAGTACAGGATTAGGAGTTTAGGCTATGTGTTAGTGTTATTTTTTTCTGGTACTATTTTGACATTACTGTTTAGTGTAATCACCATATGTGCACTAATTACTGAGGCAACTCTATGACTGAATGATTTCAGAGCTGATCACCATTCTTGAGTTGTACTTGAATGTATAATGTACACATTAAAAAAAAACATGCTCATAATGTGTTTTAAAACTCTGCCCCCCAAAAAAAATATTGTAGTCAGAAAAACAATTCGAATACAAACTATAAGTTGTTAAACTTTTTCCTGCAACTTTATAGCTATTTCTCCATTTTTGTCTCATATTTACTGTTAAAGGGCAAAAATCTGAATTCATTCTGACTTCTTTTATTGGGTAGGCCATTCACATTTTCAGCCTAGATGCTTGCAAAAATTTACTCTTGATCTTTATAATCAATTGTTTAGCCAGAATGTGTCTAGACTCATTGACCTTCCCTCTTTATTATAAGTCATTTCAGTGTACATTTACTGATTCTTTTTCTTTGCTGTAAAGCAGGGGTCATACACTCTAGTAACTCTACTGTCTAGACAAGTAATGTAAACAGTGAGTGGGCACCGCAAGTGTAGGGCCACTTAGGGATCACCTGTCCTCAAATGTAAAAAATAGGTGCTATTTGAAAATAGAGCCTAAGTGTGTCCAAATAACTTAATTTTTCAAGGTGAGGTATGCAGTCACATTGGTAAAACTACAACTTTTTTTTCCTTAAATGACATTGTACAGGCCAAATCAAACATACCTGCCTGATATTAGGTTACGGACTTCTTTTTGACAACATATGTTAAAATTCTCTCAATCTTTCATTGAGTCATTCAGTGAAATAAGCAAATATGTATTGAGTGAACTGGATATGCCACTCATTATCTAGGAACAGAAATATAATGATTTATCTTCTAGTGAACACGGTTTATTTGAATTTTGCCCCATTATAGTTTTTCTGAACTTTGGAAAAATCTTGGGTTGGGTGTCATTATCTGCATTCTTCATCCTTATCTTTTTCTTCTTAGTTACTTGTCTTTTATTTTTATTTTAAAATTGATCAACCATATCCTGGATTCTTTTTCTGCAATGTCAGATTCACTTTTTACCCACTCCGAAAATGACTTTATTTATATTACAATTTTAGTGTCCTTGTAATTCTTCTGTATTTTATGTAACTCCTTAAATTTTTTTGCTTCCTTTTAGATGTCATTTCAGTCATTTAACTGAAAATCAGTTTCAAAATATTCCTCCTCAGAATATTTAGGTTTATAATCTTTATCTCTTGTGCTGAATATGTAGTATTTGTTGATGGTGTCCAGAAAGGTTAGTTTTGTTTTCTCACTTACAATTATTTAATCTTATTTGACTAAATAAAACTGTCTGAGTTCTTTGGAAACCCCTTTCTTGTGGTTCCCCCACCAGAATATATCTTAGATTTTTGGCAAGTTTTCAGGCCTAAGCAGCCCTGCTTCAAGACAAGTCTGTTTGCCTGGGAATTTAACCATGAGAGGATGGGTAACTATGGTGTTTGCTACTAAAGTTCTCAGGGCCTCTCTGGTGGCCGAGGGGTTAAGTTTCAACACTACCATCACGATGACCCACCACCATGATTCCGGGCCAGGGAGCTTCCCACATGGCGCAGCAGACTTCTCCTGCCTCACCTGCTGCTCCCCTCAGCAGTGTACTTCAGTCGATCCACCAGTTCTGCTCTCCACTCTGTCTCAGGTGAACCCTCTTACCCCCACTCTGGCCTACACCCCAGTTCTTCTATACAAAAAATAAATCTTTGGGGAAAAAATAAAAAAAAAAATTCTTCATATTCCAGTCTGCCACCTGCCCTGCAAATGCGGGTATTATAATCCCTTTGATAAGAGGGGTTCACAATAGCCTCCTTGCCCGGCACTTCTACCTACCTCCAACATGTTCAACTCCTGTCCTGAGTTGTTGCTCTGAATAGAAAAGGAATTATCAAGTACTAAGGTGAGTAATGGGTGCCAAGGGACACTAACATGGCTGGCGCATATTAACCCTCAGTATTCCACCATAATCCTTCTGATCAAATTTCAGTTCTTGAATTTCCTTTAGGAGTTTTAAATATACATAACAAAATATTTAATAACTTTTATTCCTATTTAATGGTTCCCCAGCAATCAGAGATAAATTTTACTCATTTTAAAAAATATAATAAAAAAACAGGGCATCCCTGGTGGCACAAGGGGTTAAGTCTCAGCACTTTGAAGTTATCAGCAGCCTCTACAGCACAAGTTCCATCCCTGACCCGGGAGCTTCCCACATGACTCAGCAGACCTCTCCCGCCTGGCCTGCTCCTCCCCTCAGCAGTGTATTTCGGTCGATCTGCCTGTTCTGCTCCCCACTCTGTGACTGGTGAACCCTCTCACCCCCCATCCCCCACCCCAGCCTACACCGCAGCTCTTGTATGCATAAATAAATAAATCTTTAAACTACATATATAATAATAAAATTTTTAATCTCATCATGTTATTTTTCACTCAGGCATTTATCAATAATACACGTACATGGAGTTATTTTCATCTATGCTATGCTATGGAACTTTAGTGCTTAATTATTCTTTATCTTGGAAGATTTTAATATCCCTCATTCTAGACATTTTATCATTAATTTTCATTACCTATCAATTGTCACCAGTGATATTTAAAATAATTAAAATATGTAGAAAGCATGCTGCAATAGCCTAAAAGGATGATACAATTTTCTTCCTTAGTTTTCTTATTTTATTGTATAAAGTTTTAAACCCACTTCATAGAATTTTGCGATATTTTAAAGCAAGAACCTAGAGCATACAATCTTGCCAAAAGCTCTATTATTTCACTTTTTATCATATTTGAATAAGTTTCTTGCTACAAAAGTGTCATTGTGCTTAGAGTCTTCTAAACAGTTCCAGTTATTTTTTACTATCTGTTTTCACTTCTGTAAATTTTTCATTAAAATTGAAAAGGGGGGCCTCCCTGGTGGCGCAGCGGTTGAGCACTGTGCTGTGGAGCTGTCGGCAGCACACGATGAGAGTTTGACGCCTGGCCAGGGAGAGTCCCACATGGTGCGGCAGACCTCTCCTGCCTCACCCGCTGCTCCCCTCAGCAGTGTATTTCTGATCTGTCTGTTCTGCTCCCCACTCTGTCTCTGGTGAATCCTCTCGCCGCCCCGCGCCTCTGGCCTGTACCCCAGCTTGTATGTATAAATAAATCTTAAAAAAAAAATGAAAAGGGGTTTAGAGAAGACAGAAGAGAAATGCAATGACCACATTCCTGGCCTCCTGAGGGCTTATAGCAAATAGTACGTGTCAGATGGTAGCAGTGTCTGATTATGGTTGTCATGATTCTTATCAGTATAACAAAATTTAAACCATGATTGGGTCATGGTTAAGTTTTATCAATAAACTGATATACCTTCACTCTGATGGCAATAGGTTTTAATTCACCTTTACTGACTGTTGTGATGTGATAGTCCCTCTTTATCTCCAAGCACACAGTGGTGAAGAGCTGGGAGATATTAAAGTCTGCAGGGGATGCTTCCAAATGATTATAATTGTTTTTTATTTATGCATAGGAATCTGGGGTGTAGGTCAGAGGTGCGGGGGTGAGAGGACTCACCAGAGACAGAATGGGGAGAAGAATAGGTGGATCTGCTGAAATACACTGCTGAGGGGAGCAGCATGCTAGACAGGAGAGGTCTGCTGCGCCATGTGGGTCAGATCTCTGGCTGGGGATCGAACTCCGATCATAGTGGTGACAACACTGAGACTTAAGCTGTAGCCACCAAGGAGGCCCTGAATATAACTTTTAAGTCAAATGTCTATGGATTTATTTTTTAAACAAGGGAAAGATTCTAAATATTTTTTTTCAATAACCAAGAGAATAAAACAAAATTGGAAAATAAGCTTAAAGAAGAAAACAGTGAGGAGATTCAGGGAAAATATTGTGTTAAAATGGAAGGACTCTAGAAAGACCAAATATCCAGTCTGAATGTGATTTTTCACTCAGGCATTTATCAGTAACATATTTGTTCAGCATAGCATCTAAACGTGCCAAGAACTACACTGGAAACACCAAGATAGAATCCTGTCTTGCAAAGGCTCAAAGTACAAGGGGAAAAATTAAGAAACGAATCACTTCTCCTCCCCATACCCCCATGTCCCAGTAAGTCTTCCACTTCTTAAGCGGCTGCATCTCAAATGACATATTCCAGGTAAAACAAACCTTATGATGCTAACATGAATTGCTGAGATAGACGGGATGAGTACAGAATAAAAATGCAATGGAAAGTCAATGGTGAGAAAGGAGATTGTATTATTTATCAAAAAAAAAAAACACAGCAGTGATAAGAGTGATAATGTGATACAGTTTACAAATCTCAAGTCTGATATCTGGCTTAAAAGAAGATAGTTGGATTCTTGTAAGTGCTTCTGAATTAAATCTACTAAGATACTTGATTCACTTTAAGTATTTGAAGAAAATAAATACACACATTTTGTTAGAAAGGGAAGGGGTATTCTAATAGTCTTTTCATATAACGGTGGAGATTCCTTTTTGATACTATAAAACCCATCTCAAGTGAGAGCTTCTTCAAAGTAATTAGACCCTGAGTTATCTAAAACCATGTCAGTGAGTTTTTTGTACTGTTTTTGTACTCAGAGATAGCTCATGTCTTCCACTGTCCTCTGCCAGCTACACTTAAATTTACTGAGATAAGAGCTTCTCAAATGAGTTATACTTTTCAGGGGGATACACATAGAGAAGAGCAGAAAAGCTCATTCTCTTTAGGAATCCTCTCCCCCAAATTTCAGCAGTTATTTCTGTCATGCCTGCTCTTACGACATGAGAAGGCCAAGGGGACGAGTGTCCAACTGCTTGATTTTCCCTTTGTTTTCCTTTGGCTTCGACTCAGCTCCAGAGTCTTTTCTACTTATCTTTTACATCTTCTATGCATATTGTTTAAATCCATTTCTCTGTACTATAACAGCAGTAAAAATAACCATTGGATCACAATTTATTCTTGGTAGATTTAAGAAAATATTTTAAATTTTTTAAAGATTTATTTATTTATGCATACAAGCTGGGTACAGACCAGAGGTGTGGGGCATCCAGAAGGTTCACCAAAGACAGAGTGGGGAGCAGAACAGGCAGACCGACGGAAACACACTGCTGAGGGGAGCAGTGGGCAAGGCAAGAGAGGTCTGCCGCTCCATGTGGGAATCTCCCTGGCCTGGCGTCGAACTCGCATTGCCGCTGCCGACACCTCCACAGCGCAGGGCCTAACCGCTGCACCAGCGGGGCAGTAAAAGTGGTAAAAGTTTTCTTTCTCAACAAAATCTCACTATGATAAAATTTAGCCAAGCCCTAATTGTTCGAGCAAAACAAATTGTGCAAACCAAATCCTGTCTATGAGCCAAATTCAGTTATATTTGAATGGCCCACGAGTTAAGAATAGATTTTACATTGAAAAAGTGTTGTTAAGAAAGCAAATGACCAATGAAACCAAAAATTGAAGAATAGGAGAATGCTGATATTTGTCTCACAAAACTTAAAATATTGAAGGTGTTCCTTTACATATAAATGTTTGCCAGTCCCTGTTCTATGTGGCATCTTTGCTGCAGAAGTGACGACTATATTGGCTCAAGTGCTAGGGGAGATACAAGGAGGCTTAGTTCTTAAGTTATCTGAGTCAGTGTAACATTTTTTATCCCCATTTTATGAATAAGAAAAGATCTATTTCATTAGCTGACCTATATTGACTGTTCAATTAATGTTAATGTCCTTTCTAGCTCTTTTCTCAATGACAAAAATGAGAAAATAAAAATGTGTGATTTAACTAACCAGAAAATAAGAACACTGATGTTTTAGATGCTCAAAAAACATTTAATTGTTTAAATAGAACTGAAATGTTTAAAAGGAATTAGAGAGGAGGGAGAGCATGGTGAAATCATTGGCAGACAAGCTGAGCTTAATGTGTTCTAGGGGAGTTAGGGAGTCATTTGGAAATATGGATGTTATTTGAAGAATAGATTGGGTGCTGAGTAGACAAATGTACTTTTAATTGGGAAAATATATGACAATTGAAATTAGTAAAGTGAAAGAGCCAAATCATTAGAAATGAAATCATAAATGAAGGAATCACAATGCCATAGTCCATGAAATCATTTAAGAGTTAAGAAAGAAATGAAGAGTCAGAGAAGTAACGATAGAAGGACCAAGAACTATGTCTTTCTGGAAGGTCCAGGCCACTTGCAACAATATGGATGGAAGTGGAGGGGATTATGTTGAGTGAAGAAAGTCAGAAGGAGAAAAATAAATACTGATGGATTCACTTAATGTGGAATGTAGAGAAAGAAAAGATTAGCTAGAACAAATCAATAACAAACCCTAGAAGTCTGACTGTAGACTTGAGGCTACAGAGGGGGAAGAGGTGTTTGGGGAACAGGGTTTTGAAAATAAGTAATGGATTATGGCTGAAGACTCTGGGGACTTGGGCGGTGGGAGTAGTGTGGTAATACACATGTGAAGAGGCGTGAACCATAAAGCAAAGTCACAAAAAAAAAAAAAAAAACCTGACCAACAATGAAGTTGATACTCAAAAAATGTAAGCAATTTCCCCAAGACTAGCCAGAGGTAGATAAACCAGGTCATCACAAGCATCAATGCTAATGCTTTTTCCACTACTACATGCTGACCCATCTTCCCCCACAAACAACTTGTATTCTTTCCTACTGCTATAGTAAGAGATTGTGTTCTCTGCTCCTTCTGGGGGTTATAAGTTGCAAATGGGTGTCCTTTGCTAAACAAGGCATCAGCAGGACCTCTCCTAGCTGGAGACTCTAAGGGAGTCTCTCTGAGAGACTTCCCAAGTTCTGCAGTTCATGGTCTGTTACCATTTTTCAAAGCCAGCAATCACCAACTACGTCTATCTCGCATGACATTACTCTGACATGAAAGCGATGTGTCAATTTTTCTACTTTTAAGAACACTAGACATCCAAAATAATCTCCCAATGTTAAGGTAAACCAACTAGCAACATAAATGCCATCAGCAAGTTATTGGATTATCGGAAAAGTTATAGCACATTTTGGCATAGAAAAAATATATGAGTTTTCCGACAACCCAATAATTCCCCCTTGTCAAATTATTTAACATATTTATAGTGTACTAGAGTAAGGCTACACACATCTTTGGGAGCAAGCGCTCTTCCCCAGCTCACTGCTTCACTTTGACTTGCGTCCAGCCCCTTCATCCCTCCATCTCGGAGCCACTTTTGCCTCGAATCTGAGCTTTAATCATTACTCTATTATGACAAGGCTTTTTTTCATTCCTGTAGTCATCATTGAACAAGCACATGTAGAGTGAATTCAAGCTTCAAGATATTGTTTGTGCTTTTTAAAAAAGGAACAAGCTCTAGTGCTCATCTTCAAAGAGCTAAAATGTGCTTACGCTATTTGATGTGCTTCTTGGGCTTTTCCTGTCTTCACGTGACAACTAAAATAACATCATCTTCTTTCAGGTCTCTCCTTTATCACTTTTTCCTTTCATTGTGCACTTATCTAACCACTGAAGTGACTGGAGCATTCGGGCCCGTGTCCTGTTGTTATCGCTTAGTGACATGTTTCACCCCAACATGTGCAGCACCCCTACAAAAGGTTTTTGCCCCACAGTCACTGTTCACGAGCTGACTCAGTCTTCTTCTAAATGTGCATGTGAACCCACATATACCTTCCTTCTCTTACTTTTTCCTTTGACCAGGTACCTCTCCTGGCAGCTCATTCCTTACTTAAAAGAGAGTAATGGAGGAGAGAACTCTGCTTTGATGAGCTTCTTCCGGTTCAGAAGTCTGAAAAGAGGGTCCTGCTAACCTATCATGTTTTGTTTTTCAAAGATTCATTTTATTTTTGCATACAAGCTGGGGTGCAGGCCAGAGGTGTGGGGGCAGTGAGAGGGTTCACCAGAGACAGAGTGGGGAGCAGAACAGGCAGACTGACAAAAATACACTGCTGAGGGGAGCAGCGGGCGAGGCAGGAGAGGTCTGCGGCGCCATGTGGGAATCTACCTGGCCGGGCATCGAAATTGCACCGCAGCCACTGGCAGTCCCACAGTGCTACGCTTAACCCGTTGCGCCACCAGGGAGACCCTAACCTATCATGTTTATCCCACATGCAATTCTGCCTGGTCAAGCCCATAAAACTCTGCTACCAGGACCAACCAGCTCTGTTTATGGATTTTCAAGGCTCCGTGGAGGCACCTTTCACTGCAGATAATGTCTCCACACCTGCTGATCATATCAAGCTCATTTCAACATGGGAGGATTTTGCTCCTGCCCCTTCTCCTACCTGAAGTGCCTTCTCTACAACTCTGCTCATACCACGTCTCATGTTTTTGCCTCAGACTCAGTGTTCTTCTGCAAACCCTCTTTAATATTTTCTACCCACTGAAGTAGCTTTTACTTTATAGCTTTCCAAAGGATGCATCGTCATGACCACCCAGCATATTACAAGGCACCACCGTTAAGAAACAAGCCAGAAATTTTACAGCAGCTGATCAGTCATCAGTGGTTAACAGCGGAGGAGAGAAAGATCAGCCGTGCACATACAGCAAATGCCACAATCCATTTCAGAAAATGTGAAAAAAAAAAGAGACTCTATAAATACTGCCTGTTGATAATTAATGCTAATATCTATTAGTCCTTTAATCATTAAGCAAAAGTAACTTTAGGGATATCAAATATACTTGGCTTTCTGAAAGTGAGGTCATTTCTTTTATACACATGCCAAACTTGAACTTATATACATTAAACTCATGTTAACTGACAATAACACATCACATTTAGCTTAACTGAACATTTTATGGAATATTTATGTGAAGCAACAATTTTTAAAAATAACACAAAACTCATATTTTAGCCAATTCACTGCAGAGCCTTATTTTGTCTAAGCCAATGAGCCAACTTCCAGCCAAGGCCCATTTACATCCCAAAGTACTTTTTACTGACGAGCCAGATCAAAACTGTAACAAAAATTTTCCACCTTAGTAAAACAAGAATACAAAAAACAAACAAACTGAATTAACAAAGCCACTGATAACATCAATGAATGGACAAGCACAGGCTGCAAAAAGTATCAACTCCAAGAACTACATTAAAATGTACAGAACAAGTACGTTATTTAATGGCCTTTAGGACTCTAGGGCACAGTTGTACTCACTAATTTCAAGCTTAGTTTCTTATAAAAGTAAATCACCATCACCTCTACTTATTTCTCAGAATCAACACTTCCGGTCTGAGAGCTTAGAACACTGCGTTCCTGAATCCTACCCTTACAGAAAACTCATAAATGCGGTCCCCTAGAAGAGGAACACTAGAGCAGTAAGAATTGCCTCAAGACAAATGTCTGGGATTTGCCCTTGAGGTTTTCAGTTATCATCTTTCTTCTCCAAAGTATCAACAAGAGTGGCACTTCAAAATCCCTCGTGGGCTTGATGTGGAATAATGCCATCTCTCTCCAGAAAAAATATTCCTATATAACTCAACATGTCAGCTGAGTAACAGATGCCACAGTGGTGCGGAGTTGACAAGTCAGTGAAGAGGTGACATGGCATTGCTTTAAGGAACATTAGGGTCCTCAGCCAAAGAGAAACCAAACAAAACCCAAAAACTCAGAGGGAGCTACTGTACATGTAACCACTCTTCTGGGGTTTAGCGGGCGCTCATGAATCACAAAGACGAGAGGGCCCCTAAAGCTCATCAGCATTTAAAGGATGCGACTTACGTAATTTTTCACACCACAAAACACCACCACCAACAACAAAAACTCTGCTAAGCAGATAAATGAATTGTGTCAGAATTAAAACAGAGCTTCATATATGTAGTGCCTACAATATGAATACCTTTCAGGACTATGTTGTTTATCATAAATGGAACTAGTTGAGACTTGTACTAAAATATAATGCAAAGAATGGCAATGATAATGTTTCTACTGCAAATGTTTCTTAAAAGTTGTAAACCACAGAAAATATCTTGGGTTAATAAAGGACAGTCTCCTGTGAAATTTCTCATACTCCACCTTTTGGGTCCTCTCAGTGGGAGAGACACACTTTTTGCAGATTATTGTGCATTTTCTCTACAGCACTTCCCAGTCTGTCCTCCAGTTCTTCTCCTAACTAAAGAACTTCAAAACTCAAAAGGTCTTAGAGAAAAAGAGAGACAACACTCTCTTAAGCCAAGTGCAAATAATTGTTTGGTTTATACATGTGCATGCAATATGCAATAATTAGTGTATTTTAAAATATAAACACTGTCAACCAATCTACCCTGAAAGTTCTTTGTGTATAGACACTACATTGATGTGATTTTTGGCATTTTCTGCCAAGTCTCCTACATAGCCTTAACCAAAAATCAAACCAATACAAAATAGGACATATGAGACCAATTATGGGGGGGGGGGAAGGAAAACTATTATCTAAGAATTACCTCACACAAACCTGTATTGTCATTTGTGATTTACTAATGGGATACATTCTAAGCAATGTGGTTAGGCAATAAAAGTGCAATTGGACAAATCTAGAAGGTATAGGTGAATACATACCTATGTGGTATAGTTTGTGTATCTGTTCAGTCATTGACCCAACCATCATTAAGCAAAGTGTGACTATACTGGGTTAATCAACTCCACCAGCACACTGAGTCAAATGGCGCCACTATTTGAGAGTAATGACAGTTTGGAATTGACTGCCCACTTGAGCTGAGACCAGCCAAAATGATCTCTCTGGAGCCATATAAGAACACAGTAAAATCTCCATTTTGGTGTTTTCTTTGCTTCCTTGGCTCAAACCAAATAACCACAACTCTAGCTTTGTTTGCCCCTACCTATGTGAATTAGATTTAATCAAAGACTAGGGAGTTAAAAAAAAATAAGCAGTATAGTCATGTAATTATAAATTGAAGGCTTTCTTTTTTAAGGCTGAACAGTATTACACTGTATGCTTACATGATATTTTTTATTTCTTCATCTATGGATGGGTGTTTTTGTTGTTTCCATAACTCAGTGTCTTTTCCTTTCTTATTTCAGTGTCTATTTTATTTTCTCATCTTAATTGCTCTGGCTAGGACTTCTAGTACTATATTGAATAAAAGTGGCAAGCGGGCACATCTTTACCTTGATTTTTCTCTTAAGGGCGAGATTTAGTTATTCCTAGTTGAGTATGATTTTGGTTGTGGATTTTTTTTTATCAGATCTTTATTATGTTGAGATAAGTTCCTTTTATTCCAAAAGTATCAAAAGATTCTATCATAACAGGATTTATGTTAATTTTTTATCAGAATCTACTGAGATAATTTATGTTTAAAAATCATTTATTTATGCACACAAGAGCTGGGGTGTAGGCCAGAGTTGTGGGGTGGTGAGAGGGTTCACCAGAAAAAGAGTGGGGAGCAGAACAGGCAGATCGACTGAAATACACTGCTAAGGGGAGCAGCAGGCAAGGTCTGTTGCACTATGTGGGAAGGTCCCTGACTGGGGATCGAACTCCTGCTGCAGTGGCTGCAGGTAGCTTCACAGTGCTGAGACTTAACCCCATGTACCACCAGGGAGGCCCAATTATTGATTTTTATCCTTTATTCTACTGAAGTAGTGTATCACATGAACGGATTCTTAGATGTTGAATGATCTTAGCATCTCAGGGATAAATCTCACTTGATCATGGGGGTCTGAAACTTTTAATGCATGCTGAATCTGATTTGCTAGTATTTTGTTGAGGATTTTCCCCTCTACATTCATCAAGATAATAGCCAGTAATGCTGGCCTCATACATTGTGCTTGGAATTATTCCCTGGTGTTGACTATTTCTAAAGAGTATGAGCAGCACTGACTTGATTCTAAGGGTTCTTCTTTGAATATTTGGTAGACTTCAACAGTGGAGCCATCCGGCCCTGGATTTTTCTTTGTTAGGTTTTTGAGCACTGAATACCATATTTAGTTGCTTGCTTTCTTCATGACTGAATTTTAGTACATTTTATACTTCTAGTAATCTATCCATTTCTGGGCATCCCTGGTAGCAGAGAGTTAAAGTCTCAGGACTATAACTACCTTGTCCTGAGTATGATGCCTGCCAGGGAGCTGACCCACATAGGGCACGGCAGACTTCTCTCTCAACCACTGCTCCCCTCAGCAGTGTATTTCAGTAGATCCACCTGTTTTGCTCCCCACTGTCTCTAGTGAATCCTCTCACTCCCAACACCTCTGGCCTATATCCCGGTTCTTCTACATAAAGAAAAAAAAAGGAAAGAAAATAATTCTATCCATTTCTTCTGGCTTATCCAGTATTTGGTATGTAATTTTTTTCAATTTGTTTTATAAGCTGCACTGTCTATTCTTTCATTTCTGCTTTTGTTTAAATTTTACCCTTACTCTTAGTCTAGGTAAGGGTTTGTCACTGTTTCTATTTTCAAAAGATTAACTCCTCATTTCATGGATTTTTTTTTTTGTTCATTTATTTCTGATTATTTCCTTCCTCCTCCTAACTTGAAATTTGACTTATTTTCTTTCGGTTTCATTAAGTGTAAAAGTTAGGTTATTTGACATTTTTTCTTGATTTTTAGTGTACTTGTGTTTTGCTACGCACTTATTTTATGCTAGCCCTCTCAGTGCTGGCCTTCCTGCATTGTATAACATTTAGTGTATTAATTTTATTCCATTTTCATTTGAGTTCAGTTATTTCCCATACCTTTTTTTGTTCAACAGTTTTGTTTAATTTTCACATATATTTTAATTTTCCAGTTTCCTTCTGCTATTGATGTATTATTTTATCCCCTTGTGGTCAGAAAAGATACTTGTTAGAATTTCAATTTTCTTAGTTTGTCAAGATTTGTTCTGTGAAGCCACATGGGGTCTTTCCCAGAGCAAGTGTTGTGTGCACTTGAGAAGACTCAAGGAGGAGGTATATTCATAGTCTAATATATATTGTTAGGTACATTCTTGTCAGCTTACTCCATGGTTAGCCATGAGGGGAAGCTACTGCATCACTTTTTTAAAAAAAAGATTTATTTATGCATACAAGAACTGAGGTGTAGGCCAGAGGTGTGGGGTGGTGAGAGGATTCACCAGAGACAGAGTGGGGAGCAGAACAGGCAGACTGACTGAAATATACTGCTAAGGGGAGCAGCGGGCGAGGCAGGAGAGGTCTGTTGAGCCATGTGGGAATCTCCCTGGCTTTGAACTCGTGCTGCAGTGGCTGGGGATAGCTTCATGGTGCTGCAACTTAACCCTTTGCGCCACCAGGGAGGTCCCAGTTACTGCATCTTTCCACCCAAGTGGCTGTCAGTGTCCCCTCCCAGACTGCTCAACAACGACGCACTCACCTGAGCATCAAGACTGGCAGGGCTGAGATGAGGATCCTAGAGAACTCACATGGAAAAGGGGAAGCACCAGACATGCAAATCAAACCCGTCCTTTCCTTGGAAAAAGCCAGGAGCTACCATGTCTTTTCCTGAATATATGGTACTTGCAGGGTGAGCTACTCTAGTTCAGGGGTGCACCAAATGTCCTGACTAGTTTCAGTGAGTCTGCTTTTGAGTTTGCCTCAAGTTCAAAGCCTTTCTCTTAGGATCTAGACTTCTCACAAGGGGATCTGTACATGAAATTGTTGCTTAAAGGGTGTTACTTTTTGTTATTTGTGGATGGTCTGGGGCTTCATTTTTGTCATTCTGTTAATGTCACTGGGTCTACTTAATTTTATACATTTTAAGCCCAACAACTTTAAACTGGAATCTATGATTGTGAAACAGTTCCTGCAGCATTTTTGCTTTCCCTTTCATGAGAAAAAGAGGTAATGTTTTCTTTAGTTGCGTCTCATGTTCTGGGCTTAATACATTTGTGATGTAACTTTGATACCAGGTGTATTTTAAAAATTTTACGTATACACAGAACTTGTTTTAGTCCTGTTTATTCTTGATTAAAGCCACTACATGATCACTGAAAACAATGTGGAGCCAAAGAATCAATGTAAACTCTGAAAGCTAATTACATGATTGAGCATATTTACGGAAAACATTCTTTCAATTGGATTCTTAGGTATGTTACTTTTTTTCTAGAATTTTCCACTCTGGACTAAAAATAATTTATTGTGTAAACCCATATCAAGACCTCAAGGGAGAATAATATTTCTAAAACATATAGTAAAACTTAATGCCACCCTAGCACATCTCTAAATAAGGTAATTGTAAGTAGTTATGGTCTCCAGGACTCCACTTTTAAGGGATTACAGAGTGCTTATGCAGATAAATAATCTTGATGGGGTCCCAAGAAAATATAAGGTTTATCTCCTTTGATCCAGGGATTATAGATGTTAAACAAATATGAACACCACATCTAAAATGACAAACTGTGATTACTGCTATGAGGCTAACTCCAAGCCAAGGGAAAACGTCTCACAATTTCACCTTCCACTACTGTTCTTGACAAACTGAGAATTACATACAAGCAACTGATGGAGGCCTTGGTGTGCATGGTTTAAAAATACATACAGCTGATTTGATGAAACTTGTCCAATGTGACCCACATGAGTATCAAGTTGCTAATAATCTCACTACCTTGTCCAGTTGCATGCTCAGAACATCTACACTTCTCAGTTACAAAACTATAATAGTTCTCATTAGGAATTCTTCAGGTATGTAACTATGGAAAAGTATCTGGATAGTTTGCTTTTCTTCATCTCATAGGGTAAACATTATCTCGACAAGCCAATGGCATTCATTAATAATTATTAATGTTCTCCTTGTGCCAAGTAATGATTCAAAATCTGGGCCCATAATGGAAAAAAAAACAAACAGAGGAGTCCTTCCCTTGATAGGGCTACTAACTAGTTATAAAGAAAGAGATGTAAAGAAAGATACTAAACTAATACACAAAAATTTTCTGTATAGTTATAAATTATAGTAAGATGACAGTGGAAATGATGTGGAAAAACTCATTAAATCCAGGTGGTAGTCATTTTAGCGTAAGTAAAACAGAAATCTTCCCAATGCTTTAACATAGGTGAAATTCTACCCAGAGTTCTTTTAAAAACAGTATTGCTTAGTCACTATGCTGTGATCAGAATATTTCTGTGAGTTTCCAAATCCTGAGACTTTCTACCAATATCTACCAGCTATGGAAGTGATTTTCACCTTGTTTTCTATCCTAGCACTGATGATAAATGATGTGAATAGCTAATATGTTTGGATTCATTTCTACCAACATTTTTGTGCTTTCTTCTCACCCTGCTTGTTCTTTGGTTCTCTTTTCTAATTTCCTACAATCCACTGTATTGATTGAACTCTATTATCTTTCCCCTCTGATGGTTTAGAAGCTATACATCATATCATTTTGTGGTTAACTTTGTTTGTAACATGCACACTTGACTTAACAAACCTAAATTCAATTTTCTGTAGCCTATGCCAAAGAGTATATTTAGACCACTGTAACTCTAATCACTACTACCAAACACACATGCACACATAAACATAGACACACACAAACACCCACACATGCCTCAATATCCACAATAATAGAAAAACAAAAAACCCCATGAAATACTGGGATAATAAGTGAACAACTTAATGAAACAACCTTTCTGAACAGCATAATCCATGACTTTATCAATAAAATTACTAAGCTTATTATCAATATACTTACCTTAGCAATAACACTGATATAGCTGATGAAAGCCAATTTGCATAAACAACATGGAACCACTTGCTAGGCATTCACTTCCTGACTAATATATTTAATACGTAGAGTTATACAAATCAATATGAAAAACATATTTTTACAATGCATTAGAAATCATCTCAGCTATCTACACTAGGAGTATGGATTAAAAACAATCTTTCTGAAAAGCAATTTGGCAATATTTATGAAAGACTTTTAAAAGACATGCATACACATTAGTCTAAGAAACCACCATAGATGCAGACAGGACATATACTCCAGATATTTTACATCTGCATTTCTTTAATAAAAATCATCTTGATGCCCAATAACAGGGAAATGAGTGCAAATAGGAACATAATTAAACAGTGTGCTTTGTTAATATCCTATTAAGGGATGATTTTATGACATGAGAAACTACTACTATTTTCACATATACATTTCTTCCTTCACTCAGCAACATTTATTACATTTATTGAGCATATATTATGTGGCATATACTGTATATAACTGAAGAACATCACCATAGCAAATTAACAGACCTTATTCCTAATGTATAATGTGAAATTTTAATTTTCCCTCACAATTTTGGGATTTTATGTTTTCTAAAATAATTTCTTCTGTTGTGACTATCTAAGTAGTTTTATGTGTAGTTAGTAAAAGCACAAATTAAAGCTTAGAGATGCTGGAATCAGATGTTAGCTCTATGCGCTATTTATCAGATCAGCTATTCAACGTGTAAATCAATAAGTATAAGCTGAGTTGTTTTGAGCTTTTCCTTGGGCTTTGCAATTGCACTGGAGTGTAACCAGAATTGTTTAAAAACACTGATTTAAAACCCTGAGTTGTAAGAGTAAACAAAAAATCAGTCTTAAAGGATCTTTTAGCTTGCCACCACACAGTCTATATAGGAACTAGACAAATCTGAAAAAAAAAAAAAAACACACAGATTTGTCTTTTAAGGATCAGATGGCACCTCAAAATAGTCACCATTTGACTGCTGATTCCCACTGCCAATCAGACTCCCAATTCCTCTACAAGGTCAGCGGAAAGCAGTAAAGAAAATGGAATGGACCTAGAGGGGATCATGATCAGTGAAATAAGCCAGAAAGAAAGAGAAAAATATCGAATGGTTTCACTTATAACAGGAATATAGGGGAGCCAAATAAGAAAGCAACATTCAGCAGGGAAGGAGGGGAGGGGGAGGGCTCAAGAGGGGGGAGGAGGGGAGCACAGAGGACTATGGTGATGGCTCCACGGGTGAACAGGTGGTGG